>JAAMPD010000227.1:0-69613 GCA_025266255.1 Trissolcus basalis
ACTATACATAGACAATATATTGCCAATCTATGAACAATATATTGATTTTTTTAGTAAATTAGCTAATATATTGCCATTATACAGTCCATATATGAAAAATATTAAAAATATATGGTCAATATATTATCAATATATGATTTTATGAAAATAATATATTGTCAATCTATTGATAATATATGGACAATATATATTTTTTAACATACGAAGTCAACTACCTGACCTCTCCATCAGTTTTTGGTCAACTTTGTAAATTATTGTTTCAAAATTGAAGTCCGATGAGTATCATTAAAAATTATTGAAAACGAATTTGAACATTGAAAAACAAAAAATAATTTGCAAAAATTTTTTCTTTGTTTCTTTTCTTGTTTTACTTGTATGTTAATGTAACACACTTAGCAAAATGTGAAATGACATGTTGCGTTTTTTGTATCCGAGAGCCTAAGATTAATTTCTTCCTTTTTGTCGTTTCCCATTCGCCGGTTAATCAAGGTTAATATGTCACACATACTGGCGTGAAGAAAAACTCGAGAAAAGAAGAGAGATGCTGAGGGATCGACCCCGATAACCAGGCCACGAAATTTAATTGTCCATCGTGAGTTCGCGTCTATGAATTAGAGGTAAAAAAAACCTGTCCAACTTAGTTCGGTACTTTTATTTTTCTGACCGTGTGTGCGAGTTGAAGTTTTCTGCTGCAACCCGTGCCGTCTGCATCGTCCCGGATATTGTTTGTCGGAGCCTGACCTATATATTTCCCACGAATTTGTTTACGCAAACATTAGTGTGTTGTTTGCTTCGTTAGTGATATGTCAATGTTTGGCGTGCCATATATATCAGCGATTTTGAAATGTCTTTTGCAAAAAAAATAAAAAGAGCACAAAGGACGCCCCCGTCAAAGGAACACAAATGCATTTTTGTAGAAATGAAATTCGATTGAACCGAAATGGGAACGAGGGAATAACAGCGTGGTAACAACAAACATAACAATAAATAAATAAGCCAAACAAACAGGCGGGACAATGTTTTTGTTGTAATTTCATTTGAAATGAAATTACTCGGAGATGTGTAATAATGGCGAGAAAATGAAAACGATTGCGAGCAATTAGGATGAAACTGAAACAAAACATTTGAGCAACTGCACAGTGGGATGATATTTCTCACGTGTAAAGCAGAAACGACCAGTTCTGTTGCACGCACACGTCCGCCTGTCTTTTCCCCATCTGATGTTTCGCAAAACACTCGAGCTTCGTGCATACATGAAAACAAAGTTTTTTGTCACGATTGCCGGAATTATGCAAATTCATCCATCTCCTACATTAATTTCGATTCGATTTTACAACTCGTAACTATTTTCATGTTTGTTTGCTGTTTTGCAAATGAGTCTTATTTTTTCTAAATTTGTTTTCGTTTTTATTTACACTTTGCTTTCAAGTTTAACCATTAGTTTCAAACACTCAACGGTGTTTAATTATTTTCATAAACAAATAAATTTCACCTAAACATATTAAATGATTAGCAAAATTTTAATTCGGGTCGATTAACTTTTTGCGGCTTTCGGAAGTGAAAATATAAGCTTTGGCGTTGGAATATAATTCGAAATAACGAGTTGAAATTGTGCTAAAGTTTTAATAAAGAGCCAACTTAGAGTTTTCGTAAAAGATAAGATTATACAAAATTGGACGCATTTATTATTAACTTTTTCATCGATCTATACACTAGGCTGATAACAATTTTATTACCGTCGGATGAATAATTGAAAATTCAATTCCAGTCGATTTTATTAGCCTAACGAGCAATCGGCGAATTAATCGATTTCGAAATTGACCTTTCGGATGATAGAATTTTTTATCTCTCTTAAGCAGATCACGTTACTTCTGACTATATAGCAGTTTTGTTAATTTTTAATTTCTGAATTCTACCGTTTCTTCTTTTGCACGTGTACTTATGAAATTCATATAAAAATAACATGTCGCGTTGTTCCCATGAAAATAAAAGCCTGGTAACGCGTGTCTCAAGGATCGATATGGCATGTGTACATGCCGTTTCTGAGCGCAACGCACTCGAAATGTCTATTAACGCAACGTGGGTTGCTTGCACCACAAGTCTTTCTGACTCATAAGCCTGTTGTTATCGCAATCTAATGATACTGCGGTAAATCCACTCGTTTATCAAATTGTAACAATTGATTAATTATCACAGTTTATCGAATTGCAAAATAAAATATAAAAGTGCAAAAAAATACTCGTTGCAAAACATTTTATATAAAAAAGGGCATTGAAAAACAAAGCAATTTAGAAACACATATTTCATTGAATAAATTAAATAGTTTTCAACGTGTAGGGTATTTCCTAACATAAATTTTAATTTGAATTTAATTATATCCGAATCTTTATCTTTTAGCGAACTCAATATTTTATTTGTTATCTGTACAAGCACTTATTCGTCCATCTTATTGTGAACTTTTTGCAATCGGTCAGCATTTCCCATCTGCTCGGGTTTGTCCATTTTTGCTTCAATCCTAGTTTTTCGTGTTCACTCAGTTTTTTCACGTAAACTTTTGCTATCGAGCCTAAAATGTTCAATAGCATTTTCAGCTAGAAAGTTATGTAATAAATAATATTCTCCCACCACCTAACTCCACCAATCATAAACATGAAACATGAAAAGTAAAAGAGTATGATTTTATTTTTTTTCCTAAAAGATATTTTTTCGTTTTACTATTTCCTTTTGATCTCGGTTGAATTTTGATTAAAAAGTCGGAAAAAAAAACTAGACTGATCTCTTGATTATTCAACCGATCGTGTTGATCTTTGCAAGGGTGTGCAATTGCTCTTCTGGTGTCTCGGCGACATCGGCTGCAAGAGATGAAACTGTTTGCCCGCGTCAGCAACAACAAGGCAGCGTTCATATTTGGCCGCGGTTCGTCTTTTTGGTGCTTTTTAAATAGCCTGCGCTTTGTTTTCACTGCGATCCACGCTGGAGTGTACACCAGAGCTTTGTTACAAACTCCCTGTCCTCTCGGATAAATTCAACTGTCTCGCTAACTGGGTCATTGATTATCCGTTCTTTGACCCAACTTCAGCTACCGCTACCTATACCCCGACGACGAATTTCTACAACTTTTCATCTTCATCATAAATTCATCACTTCGAGAATGTTTCGTACAATTTTTTGTTATTCCAAAATAAAACAGTCTTGGAGGTTTGTTGTCGTGAAGAATGAATTTATAAGTGGACTCAAAATCTCATGAAGATTTGATTTTACAAAACAATTTTTTGCGACCTGCGACTTGTTTTGTTTTCTTACCAACACGGACGAAAATATATTTTTCAATATAAAGGCAATCCCGGCAATAAGTATAATATTTGATTTATATTTCTTTTATAAATTCTATTATATAAATTAATAAAATATAGAATATATTTTGTATATAAAAAATTAAAATTTATAAAAAGCGGCAATAAGTATAATAAAATGGAATATATTTTGGCGGATATATTTTCATCCGTGGTTGTTTATGAAAACAAAGTATTTTGTTTTTGAAGAGCAATTTTTTGTTACTCCTGACCTAGCTTTGTTGTTGTCAACGTGTTTTGTTTGTTTGTGTTCGTTCAAAAAAGATGAACATATTAGTCAAATCGTGGAAACAAGTTCATGCAAGCGATGAAATCATTTATGGTCTCGGTTCATTTCAGTTGGAGAGTCAACGCACGAGAAAAACTTGTGTGCGTTAATGAACCGGCGTAAACCCCGTTTGTTTGAAACGCATCACGACTTCAGGAAGGTTCACAAACGCACAGCTCCGCGGGCAAAGGAAGACGTGAAGCGCCCTTTTCAAACGAGAACTTCACTGCTGTCAGCTGAAAGCGAAATATTCGGCGAATAGAAAGCAAATGAAAGGGCACCTTGCTCCGCACAATGACGCACTCCACATATCGGTCTTTGCGACTATTTTTGGGGTCGCGCTTTACGCGTTTAAATATGCATAAACACTTTTCTGTTTTCCTCTTTCAGTTCATCCCTTTTTTCATCCAACTTTTAGGACTAATATTAATATTAATTTCCAAACACACAAACAGTCTCGTCAAAATGCAAAATCAATTTTTTGGTGGCTTTTTTGGAAATCAAATCATACTTTTCAGTGATAGGAGATACGTTGGTTTCGAAATCAAAATTAGACATACGTCAATACCGTTCTGAACCAAAAAGATAGAATCGTTTTTCAGCGAAAAACAAGGGGTATTTTGCGTGTGCAGTAAAAAGTTAGGGTGCGTTTTGTAGAACTTGAACGCTTTTTTCAGAAAAATACTGATGACTATTTAAAAACACGTAAAAATGAAATTGAAAATGATACACTGAGAAAAAAATTCTGTCAAAATTTACTAAACTTTACAGTATATTGGGGACATATCTAAAATTCAGGAAAAATTACTAAAACTTACAGCAAATTTTGACGAATAAGCATAAAAAATTACTAAACTAATATTAATTTCTTATGTTCATTCATCAAAATTTGCTGTAAACTTTAATATTTTTTCCTAACTTTTAGATATGTCCCCAATATACTGTAAAGTTTAGTAAATTTCAATAGAATTTTTTTCTTAGTGTAGTATCCCTCACGGACGAAAATACAAATTTTATTCATTTTTTGTATATAAAATATATTTCCAGCAGTATGGGTAACATACAAATGTTTTTTTATAGATTAAATTATATAAAATTTAAAAATATAAAATGAAATATATTTTTCCTATAAAAAAATGATAAAAAGCGGCAATATGGGTAATATCTTAATAGAGGTATATCCCGTCTATAAATAAATAAATAAAAAAAAAAAATATCTATTATATAATTTGAGTGATTATATTTCCGTCCATGATGGATAGAGCTGAAGTTTCATATATAAAGTGATTGTTAGTTTATGGTTTGCATTCCCAAATGTGTTATATGTTACAAATGATTATTTAAAACCGAGCGAAAATGAACGTGAAAGTTATGAAAGGCGAGGATACGTTCCTTGAATAATTGTATTTCGTTTTGAAGTGCGATGAACAAACTGGAACTCGATTTTTCGAAAACACTTGCAAACAGTGGACAACAGGGAATTAATTGAAGAGGCACACACTGCATGTTCGGTTGTGTTTGTACAGCCACACACGGTTGTCCGACCGACGTAATAGTTCGTAACAAACACCGACGTATGTGTGTACTCTACCGAAATTCAAGATGTTGAAATGCTCGACAAACCATGAAAAACAATTAATAGGAATAATGTTGGAAATTGTTCGCGGAAACTGGTACACACGCTTTGGTATTACATGACTTAACTTTTATAAAACGGAGAAGGAGAAAAAAAAATGGTTGCAGATTTGTGAACAACTTTTTCTCTAACAGTTTCAGTGACGGAGGATGGGATAAAAAATTGAAGGGTGCAAAAAAGAAGCAGAAGACACGGTGTTGCACAAAAGGGATCTTCCGTCTCGTTCCATCAGTGTCCTCGTCGTGTCAAAGTTGCCGTTAACCAGTTTGAAAAGATAGCAAAACCACTTGGAGGCATCATCAAGTGGAGACAAGAAGAGAAGCACATCGTAATTCAAGTTAGAGCAAACGAAATAAAGCGAAAAGATGTGTCCGCTTGGGAGAGGGTAACAGAGCAAAGAAAAGAAAAGAGTACGCGCACTTGCGCAGTCCGTTCCATTCATACCGTCGCACAGAGTCTTCCGTGTGCCCACACACGCAACGCTGTCTGCTTCAATGTGAGAACGCAAGCTATGCAAATAGATATTGCACGGAGAAAGGAGACACGAATGATATCACTCAGCGAGTAATGCCTACAACAAAGCGACTCAAAAGTATGAAAAGTTTACGACGTACCTACCTGTTTCCCTCAGCGGAATAACGAGATGATGGATTTTGTGAGCTCAAAACTGTTTCGATTTACTGTATGCGCTTCTACAACAAACGATTGAGTGTTTGCGGTCACTAGATCACTTATTTTTATCTTACACAGTTTTACCATTTCAAGCATCAACATTTCAGTATAAACATTGTGTCAAATTAAGTTCTTTCGATTCAGAAAACACCCAAACGCTCAATTACAGTTTAGATCATCATGTTTGTACGGTGTTTATTTTTTTTTAACTTTTTGTTCATGCAGATAGCTATACATCCAATTGAACGCTTTATATAAGCGTTAATTATTTATTGATTTGTAGTTTGTATTGCTAATTACAATACGTATTATTATTCTTAATAAGCAACCTATTAATGTTATAAGGTAAACAGTGATTGGTGTATAATTATGCTCGAATGGTGTTTACCAAGCAGAGATACAGTTTAATGGTGTTTATTTAACACTAATATTGAAAATAGGTTGGCCAAGTTGAAGACAGTTATCTGAAAAGCTAAACAGAAGGGAATGATTTGAAAAGGGTGTTTATGGTTGTGGTTCTGGTGACGGTACACGACCATCGGAGGGTATATCAGATAAAGGAGATAGAAATGTAAACTTAGTCGAAAAAGTGACGGAGATTCTATTTCCCGCCTACAAATCGTGAGAGAGATCGATCGAGCGTCGTTCACGATTACCTCCAACCTTTGACCTCGAGCTACCCATCCATTCTTTCTTGTCGGTACAGTTCGGATTTAGGTTCAAAGTGAAAAGCAGTGATCGCAGCTCGCTCTCCTCGAGTCGAGAGTCAGACCGAGCCGTCGATAACGCCCTGCGGTCAATATCAAAGAGCTCTCTCAATGAACCAGCGACTACCTCCGTCGCACATTTTGCATCACACGCTCACGCACACACACAAACAGCCTCGTTTCTTCTGTCTGTCGATTTAACGATCGCATATTTTTTGCCGGCGGCTTTTTATCGCCAAGAAAAGAGAAACAAAAAACTCGACTTTTACATTAATTAGTTTTTCGGTGGGACCATTTGTTTAGTCGATCCCATCGCCGATTTATTAACCCGGCCGTGCAATTTGCGCTTGAAAAATTAATATTCCAACCGAGATCATTGAGTCGTCAGAGTGAAAGACAGTGGGAATGTTGATTAATGATTTAATTATACAACCATCCGATCGGGTGTGTAAATTAATTTTCAATCCGTTCGCTTATCTCAACTTTTCGTTTTCAGCTTCTTTTTCAATCATTTTATTTACATCCAGATGCAAATCATCTTTTTCTTTTTGATCCCTCCCAAGTCATCTGTATTCTATTTTCTGATCAGTTGACTTGATTGGACAGACTGAAAATAAACTCTTTTTTTTTTCATTACCGATTGCGCAGATTAAACATGTGTCCCATAATGGCGCAGTTTTATATACGATACGTGATCGCGATAGAATGTGTTTATAAAGATCAAATTTTCTGTAGAAATAACATCGTAATGTGAGAGTTAGCTGAAAAAAAAATCTTTTGATAGGAACAAAGGAAGTTGTGATATTTGTATTGTCTACTAATCACCTAATGCGTCAGCTCTTCAGTTTCATTGACCCACCGGATGGGATTGGGGAGGGGGCGAATTTTCGATTTTATCACCGACAACAAGGGAACATTTTATCAGACTGGAAAATTGAGAGAAACCTTTGATCAAATACAATTAAAAAGTTCATCCCTGTTAAGAGTCGATTTGAAATTTAAATGCTTCGATACTTATGATAAAGATGAAGTAAAATGGAGGGTGACTGTGAAATAAAGGAACTGCAGAAAAGCAAGATACAACGGGCGAGATTTTTGAAATGGATTGTGCAAATCAAATGATACAGTTATCGTTGTGTCTGATTTTATATTTTTATCATGAATCGTGGGCAAAAATTTATCGCTGTTTTGATTCTCAGCAAAATTATTATCAGCTTTTGCTTAATGTGGAACACATTTTCTCGAACACAAAGAAATTTATTTCCTCTTGTGCATGGAGGTACTTATTTTTGTATCAAGAACTTTTTCATCAATATTTATTACATGTTTTCAAGTTCTTTTTAACACTTTCTCACGCCCAATTTGTTTAAGTGGCCATTTGCATTTATTTATTTGCCGTTCCAAAATGAACTCAACCTTTAACTTTCTGAACTGAATATTGAAATAATGTTATTTGTTCAAGTTTTGTTATTTATTAAAATTGAAAAACATTACAAGCAACAATTTCATGCGTCGTTATTTTATTTTCGAGATTAGGAACAAGTAGAAGATAGTTGGTTTATTATGCCGTAAAATGTTCTGTCATCAAATCGATATCACGGGCGGGCGTGGCTTGTACCATCTTCCCGAGTTCCCGGGCACAAAGTGATTCACACTTGGTCTTCTTGCAGGAACACTTCATTGTCATAAAAAGCTTCGAGACAAAGCTGTTTAAAAAAATAGAAGGACAAATTTAAGAAAGTAAAAAAAAGGACTGGCAGGCTCACGTAGCCGAGGACGGAAATTACGACATGAGCGAGAAAGACGGGAGAGAAGAGCGGAGAGAAAACGCGAGAGATGATTAGAGTGATTATCCAAAATGACGCTGACAGGAAAGCGAAAGTGAACGTCGAATTAACTCGGAAGTTATTCGCTCGTTCTCGATAACGTTACTCCTTTCAAGACAAACATTTGTGTGTTTGGGTTCGCGGCGCATGCGCCCCAGTTCAGTTCATATTCATTTCTCATAAATATTGTAACGCGATAAATTACTCTCGGATTATGTTTTTTTTCTCTTTCTCTCTCTGAAACTTGAACGAAAATGATTTTTATCTTTAACTAAAATTCTCTAGTTTTTAGACAGTTGAATAAAAAAAGGTTTTGAGTATAAAAATGAATATTAAATTACTTTTGGTAGAAAGCAGGATGGAAATTACAATTGTAAAATCGTAAAATTAATTTTGAGGATGATTCATCTGTTAGTTTAGTAAACTCGACATCTAATTGTCTTCTTGGAATATACACATGAGAGTAATCAGATATTCCGTTGCAGGAGCGGAAATTATAACACGGTGCAGAAATTTGACAAATTTATTATCGTTTGAAACTTGGGATATGTGACTATTTAGGTCGGTCGTATTTAATTTCAAGTTCGTGTGTACAAAATTCATGCACCGTTTCACTTCATCAACACAAAGCAAACAGACGTCGCTTTGATAAATAAATTGTAATCATCCGAATCACGCAAAAAAAGAAAGTCGACACGAATCATTTCATAAATTCGTCCACATTCACAATCGTATTGATTCGTTTTACACGAGTGGCTTTAAAATCCAACCCAATCAATCAGTTAACTTTTTTTTAATGAAAACGAATCCAGCCAATTTTCAATCATCAATTTTTCATTAATTAATACACGAAAGCTCTTGTCCTAAAAGCAAATTATAAACATTCATTTAAAAAATATAATTCAATTTTAATATTTGTTCAACGTATTTGTTTCAATAAAACAAATCCTTTTTTTTTTAAATAAAACGTGTTTTCTTTGTTACAGACAAACCATGTTCGACACCTGATGAATGGTCGAGTTTTTTGTGACGCGCAATTTTTTCGGTAAGTAAATTAAAATGAACTGCACTCGAAATTCATCTAAAAATTTGTTCCGAACGAATAAAAAGCATAGGACAGGCGAACAATATGAATCTTGATAGCACAATAAGTCCGCTCGGTTGTGACAAAGCCGGCAGTGTATTTTACGATGTAGATCTCGTGGCATGGGTTAGACCGCACTGGATGGAGTAATAGTATTTTAGTGGATGCGGTGAGTGTGCTCTCGTCGGCGAACAGTCGACGGCATGACTAATTGGAGTACAGATCGTACAAAAAGCAAGGTCGTCGACAGCCCCGGGGCACACAATTTCCTTATTAATAACGTAAACGTACGTGAATGAGCTACTATAATTGGTAGGTACGTCGCGTCATGCAATTCATCTCCTGGATGCGAAATCAATTACTCGTTCGACAGACTTTTCCTCTGGACAGTCGGCTGGTTGTTTGCCATACCGCAGATAAACTGTTGGGGGAACATTTCATTTCGCCCGACAAGTGTTTCAACATGTTCGCATTATGCAACTCTCGCTCCCCGCTGAATCTTCAAAAACCTCAACTAACGTTTTCAATTGGAGAAATCGAAATCAACGTGTGTCGATGGGTTAACATGAATCTCACCTTTGAACATCCAAGTAAATTGTCGTGTAGTACATTTTTTGGAAGGGAAACAAAAACATGAAAATAGACAATGGCGCAGCCGTTTGGAGGAACGTCGCAAGGAACAAACCACCTCATTTATCTGCGGTACTGGATTTCACCTGACAAAGCGTTCTCTCGCATCGTCTCGGTCAAAGACAATGGGCGAATTGTCGCGCAAGTCCGAGACTATCACTGCAACATAAACTCTCCCAGCCCTCCATAGGACTTAATTGAAAAGTGTGACTTTCGTTCTTACAATGATCACTTAACAATTTGTCAAAAGTCCAACTCGTTCATCTTTGACATTTTGATTTTGCAAACTCTTTGCTCGCCAAATTTTGTATCAACATTTTTTTTTTTTTTTTNATATTTTTCTTATCTGTTTCTTTTTTTTTTTCTCTCGTTAACGAATATTTAATTTCAGGTCATTTTTTGGGGTTCCTTCTGATCGTTCTCGAACAGGCGATGCAAACAAGGAAGGAGTTATCTTTTCTTTCGTTAACTAAAATCCGATCGACTCGCGTACATAACCTGCTGGCATGGAGAAGCCGGTTGTGTGAAATTTACACCGGATTGCTCGTAGGGTGCGATTAAGGACGTGTTCTTTTGATGAATAGCTTCAAAAAATTTTGAAAGTATGGCTGTACGATGTCTGTATGTTAGTTGAAGGTTTACGCGGCCAGTTTGGGTAGAAACATTTTAAAGGGACTGTACGAGTTTCTTCGTCGGTGTTTGCGCACACAGGTATAGTTTTACTAAATACGGTTTCGGCAACACTATACCTCACACTGCACATACTCAAATGCACCTAATTGCGTGAGTTCGATGTCTTTATGATGCAGATTTTTCGATGTTTATAATATTATTCGAACAATTCAATACCGCGAATATCAACAGTTAATTAATTAATTGTAAATTCTTGCTTCGTGTTTACAATAACAGAATTAATATTTAAGTTATTTTGAAATAGAGAAATTAAAATAATTGTACTGTTGTATTTTTTCATTAATAGTATCATTGATTAGTCGGTTGAATAAAAAATCTGACTTAAAATATGATTTTATATTTATTATATAATGTTCTATTGAAATTGTTTCAAATAATGCAGCTGCGCTGCGTAGCTGTTTCCGTACGTGTTAGGATCATCCCCTTTTACAGTTCTTCTTAAGTACATTTCAAATTGATTTCTATTTTATAACTAAAACGATTGTCTGATCTCACCGAACTAGCAAGGACTTTTTGAATTTTAAATTTTGGATGCCCAATACAGGTTTTTACAATGATTTTCCTTTTTATACTGATATAAAAAAAACAACTAATATAAAAACGAGATATAAAATAAACTATGTTTCAATTTGCCAGTAACTTTGTTGGAATTGAAATTAAAGTTATTTTTTCCGGAAAAAATATGTTTAAAAAACCTATCAAAAATTAACAAGTTGAAAAGTTGCTGAAAAAAGGTTCATGAAAGTTAGTATCTTAAAATGTTGTACGTAACGATTTTTCATGTTGGAAATATTTGTCTATAAAATTGTAAAAATGTAGTTCCAGAGTTTTTTATCATAAAGTTACCCTTTCAAGCTTGTTTCTAGTAAAAAAAAAAGCTGCGCTTTTCATTGGCAGAGGGGTGGCGGGGAGTTGAAAAAAGTCGTCTTATCTGAACACTTGGTTAGAAGCATTGTACGTCGCTCCGCACTTGTTCTTACGTCAGATGCAACGAGGCGTAGCATTAAGCTGAGCATCCGACTGTATTGGAGGCAGTTCGCGCGGGTGGAAATAAAACGTCGGCGGTCACGACTCGTTGCCAGCAACTAGCTCAGTGAAACAATGTTGAGTTGCTCTGAGAGCACACAAAATTTTATATCAAACATATAATGGAACCCGTCGTTTCGTTCACTATAGCAAAACACCACTATCTTTTTTTTGCTCCTTCCTTGACGTGTCACCGCGTAATGGACTTATCATTTTCAAGAGGATCGCCATTATTCAAGTGAGAAGACGACGGATTGCAATTCCGAAAAGCCCAATGGCTGATTCCGATATTTATTTCATGTCTTATTTTCGTGTCGATTTGCCGTAAAGAGATCGGGGATATCGCGGATTTTTATTGCCACGTATAATGCTTATAAAACAGCATCGAGCAATTTTGTGCGCTTTACCACTATCTAATCTAGTAAAATGTGGCCCGGGATCAATTTACATAACACTCTTAGAAATGAATACTCCGGCCAAATGGCCAGGCTTGGCGCTCGATTTGATATTTATTGAATGTCGTCTATACTTTTCGCAACAAATCCCGCAAACAAAAGTATTTACTTTTATTTTCGTATGAGAACAATTCCATTTGCGGAACAATTTTTTCAACGGCTTTGTTCGCGAATTTAAACCACATTCCATTTTATTTATTTTCTATAACAATGGACAATAACTTTTTTTTTTTCTACTATTTTGAACATACGGGAGACAATATTTTCCACTTCATTAATTTAGATGTAGGAGCTGGGACGAATTTATTACACATAACGTGACGTTAATAATTCAATTTGATTGGGATCTTTTTCGTATACGTTTTCAAAGCCGATTTGAAACATGTACATGGCGGATACTGAAAGTTGTATGATCGCGTGTTGCCACTCGCAAACCGTTGAAAAGGCAAAGATCTGCGAGACCGTTATTAGTAGGGTGACAGAGGCTAGCTGCATACGCACTTCACGTTTCAGATTTACCCTCGAAAGGGAACCCAACAAACCTCCGCTCGACCGCGACGCATAAACGACAGACAGAGACAAATGGCGATGTCCAACAAGAAGCATGAGGGCGTTATTTTTCAATGTGTCTATTACAGAATGACATGCCAATATGTTCCTTTTACTTTTGTTTTAAAATTATACGCAATGATTTATTTGTCACTCTTTGTCAAATCAATTTTTTGAACACGAGAAAATCTTCCGGCTCATGTGTATCCGGAAAATTAGTTGAGCGTTTGTGTAATGCTTTAAATATAGATCGAGTAGATAAAACCGAACGAGAGAGAAAGAGAGAGGTTTGCGTTGAACAATCAGCGTTTCAGAAAATTGTACATTATCATCTCAGATTACGCGGAAACTGTGCCAGTTTAACGAGTAAAACTTTTACACGTCATTAGCGTATTGTTTCAAGAAACGGCCAATCCGTAGAAAGTACTGATTGTTTTGAACGATTTAGTACGAATTAATGTCAGTAGAAAATAACATGCCTCAACAATCGCCTCAAAACCAATTGGTTCTCTTTGACTTTGATATGTCTCGATGATCCTCATATTTCAGATTTTTGTCTCTCAATAATTCTTATGCGCCAGCTGGAATGCTTTACTTTTCATGTTTCGTGCGGCGAACAGGAAATGACAAATTGAAATGATTGATCTGTTTAGAAGAAATAATTGTATCAAACTTTCAAGTTTCCTTTTTTTCTTATTCTACATTTATTAAAAGGAGTCGGGAACTTTTTCTACTTTTTTTTTCTACTGTTACTCTCGATTAGGATAAACGACACTTGATGCGAAAAGCAGCAAAGGAGATCTCAGCCTTTGTTTCTGGGTGTCGCGAGTGCGACAAGGACGTCGACAGCAAAAGAGAGAGACGACAACATGTGCCACGGTCACATCGACAGCAGTCGGCTAACATCGGTTCTTGTCGGCGCTGGCAGACTGTTCCTCGAGTTGGGAACTTGTGCCTAAGGTAGAGAGCCTCGAGCTTAGAATCAAAGTTTAGCTGAATCGAGACTTCTCTTCGACATCATTATTCTCACAAATTCATGAACTTAGCTCTATTTTCAATCAAACTTTCAACCACGATAATACCTTTGTTCAAACAATACCATGAATTTGATCAGTTTAAACTGCTTTTTTGTACACTAATCTAATCAGCGTTTGAATTTCAGAGGCTCAAAAATTGAATTCATTTTTGTTATTTTTATTTTTGTCACTTCATTAGTTCTGATTGACAAAATTGGAATAAACATATGTACAGTTTTTGTTATTTTTGTGCGCTGTTTTCGTTGTCAAGTCTTGTAAAAATATTTCTATAAATAACTTGAATTCATTTCTTTTTATTGTATTCATGTTAGATCAAAAGTATCTTGAAACAAGATGTAAGTATAGCGGTCACACAGATGCAGCTTTTATTCACGGTAGAAAAACCGAGCACCGCGATCGATAAACTTTATGGCCCTCTCAGTCATTGCAAATGCTCAAGAAGAGTCAAGATTGAATGCATTTTAGGTTATATTAACGACTTTTCATGATTCATCAACAATTCTGTGCTTGTTTTTAATTGCTCATCGCAATTATGAATTATTCAAAAGGAACTCTCTTTTTTCGTTATTTTCTTCATCCTCATCGAAACTACATTTTTTTTCTATAATCAAATATGTATTCTAATTTTCTAAATATGTTGTGACAGTGGTTACACTAAAAATACGTCCGTCTGATTTTCATGTGTGATTTGTTAATTGGATAAAGCACGAAGGGGAATTAAGGATTGGATATTTTTCAATTTTTGGAATTGGAAACGAAACTCGGTGTTATCCATCATTAGCGCGGAATATATATTGCGAGTTTCATGCACGTTATAAAAGATATAATATAGCCTACGCATCGTGTGCTTTTAACATAATTTCCATGCGAATCGCGTGACAGGAATACATTAAGCCCGATGTTCTTTAAATCCTTACGCGTCGCACATACAAGAAAAGTGTAAATCCAAGCTGTATTTGTCTTTCTTTTTTCCTCCGAAAAATAGCTATTATTTTTCGTTTAACATTCGTGCATAATGTGACAATCGACCCAGAAACAAACACTCGCTTTTTATCCTCTTTCGCTCCACGCTCTGATGTCGAACACGAAACACCTGTTATGAAATGAAAAATTTTTATCATTAAAATTGTTGTACGAAAAATTTGATGTTATATTCTTATCGAGGTTGGTACGGTTTACTTGCTTTAGAAAATGTTTTGGATTATGAAAAGGAGTACGGCTTTTATTTTGAAAACTTTTTGTTAAACTTGTTTATATTTTATCTCGCGCCTTTGAGTAATGTGTTTTTGAAACGTAATATTTTAAGGTTGATAAAATATTCCAACCGGTGCAAAAAAATAAGAACGTTCGCTCTAAAACAAAGGCAGCGTTTAATTAAACAATTAAAATTTCCATCGGCAATTATCTAAAAATGGTTAAAAACTTTCACCGCGCATTCTCACGCTCTTTACACACCAGATTACAACAAATAATGTAATCCGCGCCGAGGATAAAATATATGCGGGCGTCAAATTTTTATTGCAACGATTAATATCATCCAATTAATTTTCACTCCTGAATCATCTATGAAAGTGTTCATCTGCTCGTTACGTCATCCCGACCATTTTGCTAGTAATTAAATTTCAACTTCCTTTCCGCGTGGGATCAATTTTTCAACTTTTTATAATTTATATAAAAATTAACTCTGACACCGAATTGACACGAATGTTCATTCGGTTTTGGCGCCAAAAATTTGCTCAAATAAAAGAAGAAAAACGTCAATAAAATGTCGCGGAGTAAATTGGAAAGTCATACTCCATCATAAACAAAAAGTCCTCGGCATCTGAATAAAGTTTGAACGACGTGAAAAGTTAAAATTTTTGCCAAACGATTTGAATTTAAATTGAAAGATAATGATCTTATGAAAATAAGATGACGTACAGATGTTTGATAGAGAAGCTGGAAAGAGGAAAATAAGAGGCAGTAAATATAACGTTTTCATAATATTATCAAGAGGCGAAGTGAATAAAACGGCCTAGAGCGTAAGCTGCGGATAATTGAAAGCAGCAGCAACACACTGCTTGTAAAAATGAAAAGCGCGCGATCAAACGCGATAAAAAAAAAGGTGATAAAAAAAAGTATGGGAATAAATAAATAAAAAAGGCATGCATCTGAGAGCGCGTAAGAAAAAGTGAGTTTCGGGTGTCGGTGAGACACAGCGACGCCCCCGCCGCGGCGACAAATCACCTTAAAGATCTCGGAAATATGTCACAACAGTCGCGAGAGTGAATCGGATTTTGCATTTGATCGCGTCACGCGGGGGGAGATGTGCGAGAGACGCAGCGCGTACGTCCCTGGATCGGGGGCCGAGCGCGCCCGATGTTGTCCGATTGTCGGCGAACTGGTAGAGGCTCCTTTGCCATGTGTCGCGGCGCGGTTCTGCTATGAGTGCTTTGTGACAAGGGAGGCACGCTGTTCCGCGTTCCAAATCCGCCTGCTCGCGGCGTCCGCCGAATCTCGCGTTTGAAAGACGAACGCCAACGTGAGCCCGGAGTTTGGGCGCGAATTGGTTGCAAAGGAAGGACGATCGTGGCGCCGCGAAAAACGCTCACGACCGAGCGAGAGAGCAGTGCGGATCCGACTCGAAGGTGTGTACAGTGCGCGCGTTCGTGCAACAAGCCGCGCTGGATTAATAGTTTGTGTGTTATCATCAGTTTTTGTGGTGTGCAAGTCGCAACAACTCGGTGCGAGGAGGTCTCGCTGTGCAGCAGCAAAATCTGTCGCTTTGTGCAAAAAGAGGCCTTGCCGAGACGTGCCTCGTCAAACGAGGACGGCGATACGTCGGCAAGAGCGAAGACGCGACCACGAGAGCGCGGTCGCGCGCGCGCGCTCCACTCAAAATTGCGCGTCGTGAGGTGTGTAGGTGCGCGCGTGTAAGCGTGCTGCTGCGTGCATGTGCGCGTCTCTCCGCGGCACGCACGCACAGCACACGCGTGCATGTGTGAGTGCGCCGCAGTCGCGCGCTCTCTCTCGCCGTCGCGCGTCTTCCGTCCTTGTCGCGCCGTGTGCGAGGCCCGCGTGTAAGAGAGAGCGCGCGCGCAGCTAAGCGTCCGCGCGCCCAGCGCCGCCAACGAAAAAGGGTGTGTGCGGGTGATAAACCCGGGGCCAGCCACGCTTTTCGTGCCCCCCCAAAAACCAACTGTGTCCACAAACCCCGACTGCCCTTGTTTACGTGTGTCACCGTCCAACCGGCTTCCATGTGTGCGAGCTGAGCTTATCATCCTGCTGCTCGCAGTCGGCTTTTCACAAGTGTCTTTTTCTGTGTGTGTTTGTGTTTGTTGCTACACAGATACGTGTCTTCAGCGCTGGTGTCCCGCCGCTGGTTCTCCATCTTTACTTCGTCATTGTTTGTTTGTTCGTCTGTTGTTGTTATTGTTGCTGCTGTTGGTGCCGACAAAAAGAATGGGAATTGCGAGTTTTTGAGTTTTCAAGTGAGCAGCACCGACAACGGTAGTGTTGTGAGCTCGCACGGCGCTCTCTGTCATTGCTGGATTACGAGAGAGCGTCCTCGTCGTCGTCGTCGCCGATGACTGGATCGAGCGAGCGACCATCCATTCCGGGAAACGTCAGAAACCGCAGTAACCGACCGTGCAAACTCACCGGCGCCGCACCGAGCACGACCCGACTCGCCACTCGCGCAACATGGTAGGTGTTGCATTCCCTCGCGCATTTCTCTGCCGCAGATTTGTTTGTTTCCCGAGAGCTCAAATTTGAATGGCGCTGCTATGTGACTCAACACCAACTCAACACATTCGGACCCTAAAAAACATTTCAAACGATCATAGGTCACGGTCCTAATACCACTCACTCTCTCAATAAACCGACCTCATCAACACGATATTTCTTAGCACCAAAACCGTCCTAAAAACAATTTCAAATAAAACTCGTTGGCGAAGAAGGAATTCCTTCAACGATGCTCACTCACATGTCCTGTGCAGTTCACAAGTTTTTGCGCAATTAGCTGCATTCTTCATCGATCCACAAACATTTTTTGAAAGATGTTTATATGTCCCACAATTCACAAGTTTTCACGCAATTAACTGCGTTCTTCATCGATCCATCAACAATTTTTTACATAAATAAAGTTGTATGTTGTCACACATGTACGCAAAACATGCGTTCCCTCCATATAAAGAGAGGGAGCAAATCTGCGATCTTGCTTACATTTGTGGCAAAAAATATCACGTAATGAGGAAGCAAAAAGAGAAATACCCCCAGGGTGAATTGGCACCCCGGGGAGTAATCGCTCCTTCTGCTTTCTGTTGCATAAAATACTATTGAGTAGATTTTTTCAAATCAAATCTTCTCAAAAAGATTTGAAAAGATTTTTTATATAGAACATATTTAGAATTAAAAATATTTATTTCTTGGGGGATCATCTATTTGATAATGAATACCCAAAAGCAATTTTGTATAATGTAAGATCATATTATCTTTGATATTTACACCCTTTCTGAAGTATTTCTGTTTCTTTTATACTCTACGACACACGTTATCGCCGATCTCTCCCCAATTATTACACCCTACTTTTTCATACTAAGGCTTGCTAAACATTCACCTTATCAACCCACCTACTTGTACGCAAACTCAAAGGGTACTTGTAAAACACGTACATCGTCCGAACGTTGAAATTTGGATCATGGTTTTAGTCAGGAAAATCCTGCAAGACCTATTTACAAAAATACCTTGGCATGTAGGTAGGATCTGCATAGCATCTAAATACATCATCCCTATTTGATGATAATAACAGGGAGGCGATAGCTGTTTCTCCCGTCCTTTATCGTTTCGCTGTCAGATAGTTCTCTTTCTTCATTTGGTATTGTAGATTAACGTGGGTTATTAGTCTACTAACACCCTTCATTTGTATTATGTATGAGTAAACGTCTCTTTCTATATAGCGTTCGAGACGGCTAACGCCGTCGTTTGTTTTGCTTCCAATAATTGTATGTTTGAGTGAGATGGATAGATATGGAATGACGGAGAGGAAAAGCGGCCAATGTTCTGCTGATGAAGATAGCCAACATTGATAATTTACATGAAAGATAGAGAACTGAAGACTCCAGGAACAAGCGATATCATTGAAAAGCTGGGAATTTGTAATAATAGTTTGATGGACTGAATTCAAAGTATAATAAATTGATGAACACTATTTTGGCCGGATGGAAGAAAAAGATAATGACTACAAATATACGTTGTCTAACATTTGATTTAAAGCATGGAAACACTATTATCAAAATTATATTTATTTATTTGAAAGATAACTAACAAGTACCTGATGCCGTAATGTAGTATATAATGAAGCAATGATAGTATATATATTATTATTAATCACACTTTACCAATACCATTCCAAATGTCAACATCGTATATTCATTCATATTCCAATATTTTCATTTTCATAACTCTTGAGAAAGTATAAATAGAGTTGGTAATTTCATTTCTATTTTTATAATAGTTGACTAGACGTGCAACACAGGGTATTGCTGAATTGTAATATATAGTCGTTTTGCAGTAATGTTCTTACACGATCGCAGTAAAACGATTGTACCGATTATTGTCATGTGGCTCGAACATATTTTTGTTGTGGATCAAAATAATTGTTTAGAAATAAAAATATTATTTGAAAAAGAGTTATTCCCTCGATTGTGTACCACTTGCATATTCTTTCTGTGAATCTAAACAAATGTAACACTTTAGAAATAAATTTTATCATAACATTTGTAAAAATCATTGAGTTCGAAATCAGTCTTAAACAAGCCTATCCTAGTATTATAAACTGAATATCGATTGATGTTGAGTCAGTCAGCAGTTTGTTGAGTTCTATTCAAACCCTTCGATCTTAGGATCACGTAGAACTTTCATTTTGGGCTAAACAATAGAGATCTTAACCATCAAGAACAATTTCAGTACTAAGCAGTTCCAAAAGTTTCGCCTAATTCTCTTCATCGATGAACAAATACAAACGAAATAAAAGAATACATTGATACAAAAATGCCTCATAGAAAATATCTTAGCTTGTGCGTCACAGCTCGACATTTACACATCAATAAACTAAATACATGGGACAAACTATTTATGACGATTAGCAAGACTGTATTATAAGTTAAACATATTTATTTATTCGGAGTTGGCTGAAAGATTAATATTGAATGAACTTTGATATCAAATAATGACAGAAGCGAAAGAAGCGTTGAATGTGTACACGACCGATGAATAATTTAGAAACATCCGTTCGATAAGTTCGGTGTGCTGGAGAAAATAATAAAGCTATGAATATAAAAATGAGGAGAGAAATTTGAAAAATTATGTAAAACGTTACGAGAGTCAAAAATAAACCAATCAATCAATCGTCTCCGCCTCACCATAGTTTGCCTCCCAGTTGCTTACTTTAATGTTACTAAGCCTTGCGATCAATCAATCAATTTGGTTTATTTCTTCTGATTACTTCTTTCAGCTCTCAAAGCTCCAACCCTTTACGCTTTGCCTTTACATTTCTCACTTTATATCTTTCGCCATTCATCTGTGCTCTTTTTTTATACCGCGTTTTACATGCCGACTCTTTACTGTTCCTCTTTCTCCTTCTCCCTTATCTCCATCATCTGCTCTCCGTTTTATATTTCGTCACAATGCGATGCCGTGTTTAAACCCTTTTGATTTTATTTTATTTATTTTTTTTCATCATAAATCGTTCTATAATTCGGCTTAAACAACTGTTAATTATTTACAAACTAAGTTCGAAGTTTGAACAACAAATAGAAATGATTTACTCGATTTTGTCAGTGAAATTCAAATCCTGATTAACGACTGGATGGAAAAATTACTCAAACTAATTGCAGAAAATTTATTGTTCACCGTTCATCCTCATCGACTCTGAAACTCTGTTGAAATAATGATGAATAATTTATAACGATTTTTCATTATTTTTGCAATGATTTTTTCCTTTTCAGTACTTTCATTATACTATCATTATTTTACTGCCGTACAAATCCCAGTGATTGTCGGATGAAAAACAACCTGATAAACTTAATTATACAATATCACAATGTTGTAATAAAGTGTCAATTCAAAATATCTAGACGAAATAAGAAGTGATGTATTTATGTCGCGGCATCGAGGTAAAAAACATGTTATGAATTATGAATCAAAGACGATGAATTTACTGTTATGAAAGATAATCGGGCATTTATTACATGCTCGCGAGTTCGAATAAATTAATTTTATACTTTTTTTCTTTTGTAATCAAAGTAGACTTTTTTTCAAAACTTTTTCAAATGAATAACGATATTTTGTTCTCTGTCATGAAATATGATCGTCAACAATAAGATTTAAAGAATAGTTATAGTTTCTCTTGCGTAGTTTGATTTTAGTTTATTATCTAAAGTGTATGAATTATTTATTTATCGATGATAACACTGTTCGTGACGTTGGTGTATAAAATAGTTGATACCATTGAGCTTATGTTCGCTCAAAGTTAGACATCTATAGCTAAAATATCTACATTCGTAATTGTTTATTCAATGATATTAGTATTGAATTAATCATTAATTCAAAATTGATTAAATGGATTGGAATGATTAGTAATAATAAAATTACTTCAAAAAAGTCATTAAGGTAGTTGTGTATAGTTGAATCATGAAATAGTTGGTTTTCGATCAAAATTTATATGTTTTTGTTTATGTTATGATTTGTAGCAACATTTTTCAGTTATCTTCGTGTCTCAAATTCGAGGTATTCTGATTAAAAATTGAATAAAATAACATAGGCTCTCGTGGCGGGTGCAAAAAATTCATTTATTGTAGTGTATAATTTAAAAACAAAAAGTTAGATTCGATGAAAAACTGAAACACGATACTTCCGTTATGAAAACAAATACAGAAACAAATTTCTATGTAAAAAAATAATTTCATATAGAAAATTAATTTCTTTACAAAATTATAAATACACAATTATATTTTGTTCTTTATCGTAAATAAACAATTTACCTTAATGATATTGTATGAAAACTGTGATGATCGTAACATAAGATTTTTTTTGTGTAATAATAACTTTTTGAGTTATGAGCCATCGATTTTCATTGTAAAAAGTGCCTCAATCCAGGTTAGTTTTAAAGAAAAATGAGTTTATAAGTGAGCTCGAAATATCACAACAAGGACGCTTATGGCGAGGGTAGGTCGTTGTCTTTTCCACAGATAAAATCCACTACTTTGGAGGGCCATAGTTTTGCACATAAATGACATAAAACTAAATCAGAATCCAATCCAATAAATAAATTGCAAGTGAAAAAATATGGGCGATTCCGGGATAATGAGAAAAATATTTTATCTATTTTGATTATTATTTCAAAAAATTTCGCCTCTGGCAAACCAGTATAGCTGGATACATTTAAGGTTGAAAAAGTTATTTCCGGTAAAAACTGTCGTCGAGAAACTCTTATCAAAACAAACAGTAAATTAAACTGTTAATTCCAACTCGGTGCACTTATTAATTGTAAAATATTATCGAACGAACATTATTATTAAAACCAACATTGAAAACTTTTCAACTTTCACCGTAAATTAGTTTCTAACTCGACTCTTAAAACACCTTTAAGAGATAACAAAATGATTTGAAATTTCTGAAAAAAAAATCTTTTAACATATTAAACGATAAAATATTTATGTATTTTGAGTTATGAAAATAAATAAAACATTATTTATTTATTATAAACAACTTTAATAATTTCAAAATGTATAAGAAAGTAAAGTTATAACTGATGTATTTTTTAAGGCACGTTGGAATTAATTTTTCGCGCAGTTTGATTAATTACAGAACCCCGATAGATAAATAAGTCAGCAAACATCGTCCGCGCGAGAGACAAAAAAGGTGCATAATTGCCGTTACAAAATCAGCTAAAGAAACAAATCCGCGCGGATGTTAAAAACGTTGGAAAAATGTTAGTTCCTTGAAAAAGATAAAAACAAATTATTCGTTAACATGTTTCGAATGATTTTTAGTGCCGTCATTAACATTTTATCTACGCTTGAGCGCGTACTTGTATGTGTGCGCGCAAACACAAGCGTATCGAGACGTGGGATCCTATGCGTTCGAGCATTCTAATTACATGACTGCATTTCGATCGTTAACTACGATTCTTATCAAACCTATAATAACGAACATAATATTATCATGGGAAGATTAAACTAACAAATCGACGGTCTTTCTTTTATAACACTCAGTAAACACTTATAAAAAAACCGCACGAATCAATAAAAAGCATATAACAATGATAATAAATGAATAAACAAAGGTGAAAAGATTTTGAGTAATGAAAGTTTATTAAATTTTTTATCGTAAATTATTTATCATTGTATTAGCGCGATGAATAAACTTGGATTATCGTTTTTTAACGCTCGAGCCGGAAAGTGGAGTTACAGCTAATGACTCATTTTGTTAAGAGGATACACACAAGGGAAAAGGAAGTAGTTAGGTTGAATGTTAAGTGTGTTCACCGTTAATATATCATTGCAAGTATTAATCAGCCGTTAATTAAATTTTAATTCGCCTAGGTTACGATTAAGTATCAATTTCACTTAATCATAAACTAGTTTGCCATTAAGTAACGGGTCTTAATTGACGTGTTTAGCACTTGGCGATACAAAGCAACGTCACCAATTCAAATGTGCAACAGCTATTTTTGTGACAACTCAATTGTACAATGATATTCCAACGTGCTTCATTTAAAAAGATTAATCAACCACTAATTTTGCGCACTTTGTATCTGTCGTTTCAGTTTCACGTTGTTTATCGCCTAAAGCCTCGTGCACAACACCCTAATATATTTTACATTCATCAGTATTCTTCTCTTTCTATCGATCACGTTATGTATATCTATACCGTTGCGAAACAACATTCAACATTGTCGAATAGAAGCGTATAAGGTGGTTCTAGCAAGACCATCAGAGAAACATTTTTCACAGTGATATTAGTTTCAAATTTGTATATAATTTATAATCTTGTTTGTTCAATTTTATTTACAATTGCCGAAATAATCATCTCAAACATTCAGAATCACTATGCAAATTTGTTCAGAAAAAAAATGTTTGCTCATCATAAATGACGGAATTTGTTTGATATTCAGTCTCAAATTTGTCAAAAAATGCAAATCAGTGTATTACGCCAAATTTCAAATTGGATATTTCCAGTTTCCAGATGTTTTATCATTTTTATAGTTTAAAAACTTGAAAAGAACAACCAGAAGGTCAATTGTTTGAAATTAAATTCAATTCTGACATTTTTCACTTTCCGCTAGAGCCACCTTAACATGTGCCCGTATATTAATCACACTGTTACATCTGACGTTTCATTTCCGTTTTTACGTGATGCTCAATGACATGATGTTCGTAACAATACTTTGTTGCCTTAAGTATATTATTTCTAATTAGTTTGTCGCTATTGATGATGAACTTTGAGTTCAAAAAGTTTTCGCAGCTCTTAATGGCTCGTTAAAATATTCAATCGTTTATTAAAACAAAATTTCACTCGCAATATAACAAGACGACTTTCTTATTTCATTTTTGCAAGCAGCTCTTTTATTGATCATCAAAAGCAGTCAGCTGTCTGTTTAATGTGAAAACAGAAATATAATTCGATGGCGTACAATGTATAAACTACCATAGGCAGAACATGTGGCGCTTCAAAGACAAATGTGTATCGATATAATTGTCATGCATTCATCATTAGGTTTATTCTCGCGGCGTTGGTCTTTGTTTTCGAAGCTCCATTGGTTTCCGTTGCGTGTCATTTATCGTGTCTCTTTGGCTGGGACACGAGTCTCATCTTTTGCACTTGTACATATTCTTAACGCAAGGCGCATAAAAAACAGCGCCAACAAATGCCGCATCCGTTCGTGCCACCAAGTACTGCAATTTAAAATCCAACACCGACCGACTGTCGCATGCACGTTCACGTGCGCGAGTGTGTTAGTGTGTGTGAGCATACATGTATACTCTGGTCTAACTCTTTTCCCCCTTTCCAACGGTCGGCGATATTTCAGCTCCGCAGTTCGAGTGCATTTCTATCGACAAAAATGTGGAGGAAAAATTTAATGAGAGAATTCTGAAAATTTCGAATTGTTGGAACGCTCACGCCGGCTGAATGACAAGTTAAAAATTAAAAAAAAAAGACTGTTTGAAACAAGGAAGGTAAAAAACAAGGTAGGGGAAAAAGTAATTTGCATTTCAGCGACAAATGATTCAGTCATAAATCACATATTCAGAATTATACGTTATCGGTTGTAATCAGATTATATGTTATTCATAACGCAATTATTCGATTACAAATTCATAACTTTCCCGGTCGCTTTTCCGCCATTGCGCTCTCGTGTTGGGTTGTAATAAACTTACGATTGTTAGACACGATCATTATTCTTATAAAAATGAATTTCAATCAGCCGTAATATGTCATGCATGGTATAATTTGTGATCTAACATTCTTGATAGATGAATTTGCCCTTGCTATTTTGTCAGTTTTATGATTTATTGAAAAATAAGAAGAACTGGTTACAAACATTCAAAATACACGTTTTGTCTTCAAATTTATTTTGCCAATCATTTTTAGCGACATTTTTTGAGAAACTATTTTTAAATCAAATTTAAATAAAATAATGCCAAAATCTGACATTAAGATGATTTATGTCATATGAGAAAGGAATGTTTAATTTAAAATGTTCACTGTCGGATGGCGAAATTGTAAACAAAGTTGGTTCGAACATTAAAACTAAAAAAAAAAATCTCTTTTTTTTCATTATTCAATATTTTTAATTCTATTTTAATCTGCAGAGAATTGAAGAACAAATTTGGCGTTTAAATATAATTTTTGTAGCATCAGAGAAAAAAATAAAGGTGAATCCAAACAAAAAAAAAATATTAGAAAAAAAAATTCACAATAAATTTTTTTCTCTTTTTTTATTTGGTTTGTCAAAATAGCAAGTTAAAATGGTTTTTTAGAATCAGAAAGTTCATTTCAGATTAAAATTTGAGAACAAAAAAAACTGTTTTTAGAAAATGCTTTGATTTCAGACATCTGTCAAGGGAGATAGTTTGCAGAGAGGATTGTCTATCTCTTTTCATTGTCTGTCTTTCTCTCTCTCTCTCTCTCTTTCGCTGTAGGGTAATAAAACGAATACAGCGAGTGAATCATTGGATTACAAATCGGTGAAAAAGTTAAACCAGTTGACAAGGAAGAATATCTGTGTTGAGAGAATTCGTGGGCTTTATCATTAGACTGAAAATGACGAGCAAACGTTAACGGATGCCAGCGACCAAGGTGAACTACTTTCCAGAACTCGTCGGTTAATAAAAGCAACGGTGTTCGCCGAGAACGTGCTTTCGAGTTCTTCTGCGCTGCGTTATTTCTTTTTGCGGTCGTGTATCGCTAAGGATACTTTGACGTGAATTATTGCCAAGTGATTTAAGCGTCTAATCAATGCTCTTAAACTTCGTCGATCAAACACAAGTTACTTGCAATAGAAGAAGAGGGAGAAAGAGTCCAACAAGAACACGTTACTCATTATCAAGTAGCCATCGCGCAATTTTTCCTTTTTTTTATCTCCTTGTTATTAATTTCATCGATATTATGACAATAAATCAATAATCTTATCGTGTTACTTACGATAAGCCGGATAAAAATAAACGCTTGAATGTATACATTGTAAAAAGGTGTGAAAACCGAGCGAATTTGTATTCCACTCATAAGTGACCGCTTAGGCCGAGCAAATTTTATAGTTGCTTTTTAGTGTCCGATCCGCAACTGCCAGAGAAAGGAAAATTATTGCCGGGAGAAATATTTTCTTGTAAATATTCTCCGGTAGAAAGATACTCTCGAATTTATGAGAATGCTTTTTTATTATTACAGCGTAAACGAATTTTAATTCAACACATTGTGATAGAAAAAAAGTGCTCATGAGATGTGTTAGAGGGAATGTTTTTATTAAGAGAAAATGTCGCGCTGAAATTTTTTTGTCCGCCCGAGCAATCGGCAAAGCAATTTCTGCGTTTCATCTCGGAGAATGTTTTCTCGTTCCGTGACGGAAAACACAAAACCATGAAACAACAAAAGCACACATATTTCAGTGAATTATTCGTACGAACCAGTACAATACGAAAAAGCGAAAATCTGAAATAGGTCGAAATGGCAATAGATTTGCATAGGCTATCATCGTCGTTATCGATTCGCCTGTTCAGCGTAGCTTTGATATCGCAAACGAAGAAATAAATCGTCAATGTTATAGCTTATCATCAAAAGAAACTGAATATGTTACAAAAATATACAATATTTTCGTAATAAATGGATGATGCATTAAAAAGGCATTTGAACAGATTTAAAATTAAATTGCAAAAGAAAAAAAATGATCCCGTTTCCTTTTCTTCTGAGAAAAAATCATTATTGATAAAAGTTAAGTTTGCAGGTCAGCAATTGAGGTGTGAAAAGTTGAATCACGTTCATGGAAATGGTTTCGAAGTTTGCGCGCGGCAAGTGTCGACTTTCATGAGACTCGGCTGGAAATATGAAGTGGTGACAAATGCAGATTACAAAATCATTATTTACGCTCGTGAATAATGCATTCGATTACATTAATGCACATTTCCTTATCGCTATAAACACTCACACACGGAACGAAAAATTGGTCTTTGAAATGCGCGCCAAGCCTATTACGGCTCTGTTTCTCGTTTCATGCGGATTTTAAGATTTTTTATTTCGCATTAGTCTTTTTCAAACGCACTCTCAAGTTTCACATTAACTTTATAACTGAAAAATAGCCATTTATTTGTAAATTGAAAATTTAAAAGTCACAAACTGTAATGTTACATTTTTAATTGCACAATGCAATCGTAAAGTAATTTAATTATAACGTAATTATATCCATACCAGTTATAAATAAGTTGTAAGTATATGAAATAAAGAACATTGAGGAAAAAAGTCGTGTGAACTTGTTGGTTATAAGTGCGCGCAACTTCAAGCTTGGCATTGAAGTAAAAAAACGTTGAATAAATATTAATTAAGATAATAACAAAAAAGTGTATTGTTTTGGATGAGGAATTGATGGAAATGTCCATTTAGAGTCGTTGTTTATATAAAACTGTTGAACATAATGGCATAACAGGCTCTGGTCGTGTTGCGCGATTAAGATGCTTCTTGGGCTAATAAATTGTGTCTACCGCTATGAATGCTGGCTGTCTCCATTGTGAATGTCTCACGGACATTGGTACATTATTCTACGCACGCAGACATGAAATTCTCCACTCATTTATGCCGAGGATGACAGTTATAGAAGCAGAGCTGCCGCTTACAGATTCAAAATGGCCACAAAAAACACCATTGTTTAGCCAAACTCAACAAACGATTTTACGGCTTGTCTATATGTCCGTACTAACATTCCTTTTTTTAATCCAATTTTCCAAATTTACAATTTGTAACTTGACAATAGATTATGTAACTCCCCATTATTTATTTGCAAAATGTAAAGAAATAAGAAAATTAGTTTGTTGAAAACGTTACAAACAAAAAGTAGAACGTTAATATCTAAAAGCACATTAGGAAAAAAGTAAGTGAAATTTACCTTCAGGAGTTAGTAAAAACCACTTAAATTTCAGCAAGTATAAATTTTCTTTTCAAATTGAGTGTAATATACACTGTGGAATTTTCTTCTGAACGTGTAATTTAACGCAAAAAATTGTAATTTACATATGAAAATGTTAAATTTAGACCCCGAATTATTTATTGTAACTGAATGAAAAAAAAATGAAACGTTGAAACGTAACCATGTTATTTCACATTCCACAATTGAAATGAACAGTGGAAACTTGATATCACAATAATTGTATACAATATTAAAACTGTTTTGAATTGAAATGATTCAATTAAATCAATAAAAATGAATATGAAATGTGAAGATTATATTAAAAACAGTTATTTGATATTTGAATGGTGGGCAAGGAATTGAATGAAAATAAAAAAAAGTCAAAAAAGTTTCAAAGGTTTATTGTAATTTCATGTCACGCATTAATTATTTACATTATATCATCTTTGCGGCTCAACTCGTGAAAGTGGATGTTAATAGTCTCCGGCCGAGAGACTAATGATGCGTTTTAAATGCAACATCTTGTGTGTTTTCGCTGCGAGTTTACGTCTTTACGCAAATTATTACTGTCAACGTTTTACGAAATAAGTTATTACGATCGTTAAACCAACGCCATCTACCTTTCAGACTTCCTTCGTTACGTCTCAACAATGGCTAATTTTAACATCTCGAGAACTCATTGTTAGTTTAAGAACAATGTGTGATGAAATTTAATAAAACGTCACAACTAAAAGAACAAACAAAAAAGAATCAAGTTTGCTTTTTGTCTATTTTTCACAAATTTACAAAAAAAAAAAAAACAGGTCTCTAAAAATTGGTTCGCACTTTGAAAATTCAATTATTCAGTACGGAAAATGTTGTTAACGACAACAAGTTTAATTTTATACAATTTGTGTGTTATCGTGTCATTGTGAAATTGATGAATTTTCGAGTTGAAATTTCATGGAGGTGAAAAATAATGTACAAAACCGAACGGGAGTTGATAAACATGAAATTTATGACAAACAATAAATAAATGAAAAGTTTGCACGCAGTTTGAGTCATCGGGACGCGAAATAATTGGCCCCGCAAACAATATCAATCACGTTGAATAATTCGCGGAAAGTATGTCGTGCAAATAGCTGTTCGTCTTTATAATGGATCTTAATGACTGCGAGCAGTCACGTTTATTAATCGACGATTAGTACATGTTTTTTATAGGTCACACTAGATAAAGCGCGATACGGCATAATTTAATTATACACTCGAGATAAGAAGTTAATCGACGTTTCATCGTCGAATTTAGATTAGACATCTGAATTAGAACGGAAATCAATCTCGCCGTTTTTGTTTAACCAGCTTGCACCCGAGAGATAATATTTTCGATACCATTTATCAGTACAGTTTTTACTTCGTATACGCGAATGTATCGGAAAATGGAAACGAAAAAATAATCAATCTCTTATTTATCCCGTATTACATAACAAAAGATCCAATTTAATTGCATTGCTGAAATTCAAAAGAAATAGATTTTCATATAACAATAATAAATAGACGAAAATTTATTTTAAACATAGTTATAAAAAACAAAATTTACAATATATTAATTTCAAATATTGCGATGATCATAAACTTTGTTAATCCTGCCACAAGGTGTGAATTTTATGCAAGCGTGAAATCGTATTGTCAATAATCTACGATCACAAACGTTGTTAGATTGTTACAATATATTTTTATGGGTGAGCTTTAACATTTTCGGTGTAAATTTCGAGGCGCCTCATTTTGGTATCGTCAAATGAACCGTAAAAATTCTAGAAATGTTTGCCTTGGTATTTGGACCGGGATATAGGTTCGTAGGAAAATTTTGTGATTCATGCAATAGTTTTCTTTTTTCTCGTCCGTTTTTATTCAGACAATAATCGGTTTTTCAAGCTCAAAAAACTGTTAATTTTATTCAGAATTCAAATTCATTTTTTCATACATTTCATTCGTCTACCACAAAATTAGCATTTAGCGTTTATTTTGGATTGAAAAGTTGAAAAAATAATGGAAAAATATAATCCATATTTTTTAGTCAATGCCAAACGATAACTATTTGATTTTTAAGAAATTAAATTATATTCAAACTGCTGTTTACCAATAAATATTACAATAGATTCAATATTTACAATTACAAGTTAATATTTTTAGGAGTCATTTGATACTTGTCACATATCTTATCTAAAAACTTGTACTCAACTCATGTTGTACATTTTTTAACGATTTTATTTAGACATTTCGCTCAAATTCCTCCGTGAAAATATCATTTCAAGCAAAGCTCGCATACCATTTCTATTGTCGCACTACTTCAACGCAATACACTTTTTCAATAACTCGTATAAAAACTATTCAGTACCTCTAAACAACAATCTAACAGAAAATATTATACAACGTACACTTCGAACACTTAATTTTATTTGAATTTCAAGTAACTTAAAACTCACTCAAATTAAAATAAAAAATCTTCGATGATGAAAAATCGATTTCGATTGTTCTTTCTGTTTTGAAAAAAAAAGAGAACCTGAAATCTGTAACATGCAGTAGCTTATCGTGCAGGTCATGGAAATGTGAACAACATTGTTCGACTATAGGGAAAAGAATATTATCTCTCGGCGGGCCACGGTTGTTCAAAATGGCGGCCAAGTCGAGCGATCGACCGTGTTTTCTGTCCTTTTTTCTGTTCTTCTCTCTCCCTCTTTTGATTCTTCACGTTTTAAACGACTGGTCAGTTGAAACATGTGTTTTATATGTCGGATGATATATTAAGGAGATGAGGGCTTGGCTTGAAAAATGAAGTGGCCAATTTTCGTCGGGTTTTCAGGGCTTTATTGACTCGGCTGCTCGCTATTGAGTCGCTTATCGTCGTTGTAAATCTTATCTTGGAGTGGGTTCGGCTTTATTTAATATCTGAAAGTTATTTTGCGCAGTAATAGAGTTGGTACGAGAACGGTTTACAGTTAGAGAAATAAATATATTGCGGGGGAAAAAGCGAAAAGATTGTATATTGTAAAGCCGCGGGAATTCGTATAAAATATCGCTTGCGTTTTGCAATTCAAAGTAAGGATGTTTCGCGCAAAATTGTTGTTACGAGCAAAATAATGAAGCAGTAAAATTCATTGACCATAACGAGCCACCTTTTTTTGCATTCCACATATCGAATTTCACGAAGCCATAAACATCGACTTAACACACGTTTATGCTCGGCCTTTTTTAATATCGATGTATCAACAAATTTATCGCTGTTCTTCAATTAATCATCCCGGTTTCACTCTCGAGCAAAAAAATAACACGTTCCACATTTTACAATTATTTACGAAAATGTGAATTCACATTGCAGATGTTGACATCCAACCAAAGATTTAATCATTTTATTTATTAAAAAAAAACAATTACTTTTTACAGTATAACAAGATAAAAATTGTCTGAATAAAATAAAAAAGAATTAAACTATGAAAATTGTAATTTTGAAACAGATTTTATAATTTTATTCGACAGTAAAAAGCGTGATTTTATAGTATATGAGATATTTAAATGTTGAATGAAATAATAGTTTCACAGCATGTAACGGAAAATGTAAATTTTCAGTGAAAATGTAAGTTTACATTGTCTGTTGTGAAGTGAGATTATGTTGTTCCCAGTGTAAAATGATATTTCGATTGTGTTTGACTGTATGGCGTACGTGATTAAATCAAAAATTTTCCTCGCATTTTATAGATGCAGTGAAAAGATAGGAATTTAGATTTGAAGACAGCTGCATGAGGTTTCGCGTGAAACAATGTATCACAGCGGAATGTTTTGCTTGGTTGCCAAACACCTATATTTGAATCGCGTTAATGCAATGCGCGTTGGCGAACTTCTGTCACACGCTTTAACTGTAGCGGCGCGCTCGCAAAACGAGGACGGAAACAGTGTGGCTCGACTCGTGCCAGACGAGGACACGCGAACCCTCGGACGTGTACACGTCCGTTTGCCCGGCTGCGCTCTACGTGAGTGCATCCGAGCACGAGTGCACACTCGGAAATGCCTCGTCTCTGTAATTGCCTCGCCTCTTCTATCTTCGTTTTGGTTCGTGCCTTCCCAATATCATCATAACTCTTTTCCACTACTACTTCTTTCTCACTCTTTCTCTCTTTCTCGCTCTTTCTCTCTTCCCAATCTTGTCACTAACTCTATAAATAATGTTTCACTCAATTTGAATTACAAAAAAAAAAACTTGGAACAAAAAAATAATCGATTGAAAATAGTGGAAACATTGTTCGGTTTGACTAGTTTATGAGGAAACAATGTTCTTTTTGTGCGGATAATAATTTATTAAATGTGAATGAAACAGTTTTACAGCTACTCAAAATCGAATTGTAAAACGTGAATCAGTAGGTTCAATCATAATAAAAATACGATTGATGTTAAACAGAGCAAACTCAATCGCAAATTAACGACTTTATTCTCTCAGCTCAGTTACGTAATATTGACATGGTTCTCTGAGCGAAATGTTTCATTCATATTGAACACGTAAATACAAAATCAATATAGTTATTTATTATCTCGCCGAACGTAATCGAATGTTATAAAAAAAAAACAACAACAAAAAAACAAACCCGATAACAGTTACATTTCAGATTCGGCAAGCACATAAAAATAAATGTAGGTCAATATAACGCGTATGATTTGCGCGCACAGCCAAATATCCCGACATATTTTCCATCTATTTGTAACTCACAAATTCTGCTTCAATCTCATTTTTCATATTTACTTCAATTCTGTATAATTCCGAGCATTGGTACCTTCATTTTTCTCAATTCCTCAGATCCAACTGTTCATTTTGATTTTATTCAACAATTTTGTATTTCCAACTTTTATTAAATTTAAATAATAAACGATTTACACGTTTCTCCTTTGAATTAGAAATATTTTTTTAACGAAATTAAAATTGCAGATTGTAATTTATTTTTACAATCGAATTGTGCTTTTATGGTGTGAAGTATAAAATTTTATAGTCAAAAAATAGCAGCGCATCAGGATGATGTTTTGTTTACTGTTAAATGTTCGGATGAATGTCACGAGTAAAATTGTCTGAATGTGGAAAATAAGTTTAAGAACAAATTTAGTGTAAGTAAACAGAGTAAACTTGTTGAACTTGTTATCTCAAATCATCATTTCTTTTTGTTACAGGTAAGCCCTCTTAAGCCGTTTACAGTTAAATCAAAGCACAGTGGCGCATAGCGTGAGTCACAATAACACTTTGTTTAATAAAATTTCTTTTTTATGGGCTCTCCTTCGAGCCCGCTTTTAAGCGTCTTATGCAAATCAAATAGTCGCGATTACACAATCAAATCAGACGTTCGCGTTTAATTAAAAATAATAAATACCAAAGAGGGAGAATTATATACCCGACAAATGGTGGGATTTTATTCATAAAATGTTTGCCATTAAAAAAGAAGGATAAATTTTCTTTCTCAATGAATTGTGAAATTGAGTTGAAATGCTCGCTAAAAATAGTTTGAATTTCTTGAAAAAGAAATTCCATTACGACTGTGATTAAAATTTTAAAGAGAGCGTTACACTATGAAAATGTGCAAAGCGCGAACGAAGCATTGTTTAGCGATCGCGGGAACTTGAACGGTCGTAAAAAGACGAAAGGGAAGTGAGTTACCGAGTGTACCGTTACGAAAGCGCGATAGAAAAAAAAAAAAGTTTGTCGATGTGAGCTATATCGGACAGATTTTAATAACGCTCGTCATTATATTGGCTGAAGGCTCGCAGCTTTTTCTTTCATCCTCGACTAATATGTTTTTGGTGAATTAAATGTTGCTGAGAGATGAAATGAAAGTTTTTTTGTGATGAAAAGCTACTTGCGCGCGTTCCCGTTTGCTGCGAGTTGAAAAGCGAGTATATCCATCTCGTATTCAAACATTTTCCAACTTATTCACAAGATGAAACGTAGAATTACGCGATTTGTGTGTTTGATAAAATGATATGAAATGTTGGAAGTGATTTTAGCTCTCATTTAATCATCTATTTAACGTGTTTCGTGTTTGAACCTTTTCAAACATTAAAGGCTTTCAACTTTATTTTTTATTCAATCCAGAATATTTAAACTCATGATTTCTTTTACAGTTAAATCTACCAGTGTTCGAATCAATATCTAACAATTACATTTAAAAATGAAACAAAACAGATCATCAGTTTACAAAAAAATAAAATGTTTTTCCATTATCCTCCTAGCATCAGATTTTATGATACAAATTGATAATCTACAATAACAATAAATCAACCGACCGAAAAAATGTGACATAAAAAAAGCACCGATCTTTCTACGATAAGAGATGTTGGGAATAAAAAGGAACACGTTATTAGTTATTTTCATAACCGGCGAATAAACGTTGGGATCATTTATTCGGCGCGATAAATTGCGTCAATCGGAAAGTAGCGAGGGAGACACGACACGAACGGCAAAAATGGAGCCATTGAAATGCGCCACTTCATTTGACGTATTAATATTGCGAGCTGACAGATGGATGCGTGTTTGCCTCTGAATTCATACCAGCCCATAAAGTGGGTGTATGAATTTTCACTTGCGGGTTCCACGGTTTTCAAAATGGCGGAGTTATTCTCATCTCACGCTCGGCGCCTCCGGCGCCCGATCGATAACGCGTTCATCGCTTCCATCGTCACTCTCTGCATGCCCCATGAGACGCTGAATCGCTCCGTAGGATTTCAAGCACCAGACGCGACCTCAGTCTCTATCTCTCTCTCTCTTTTTTTTTTTCGTCCTTCCTTTTTCTCCGCTTCCTCCATCTTGTTCATGTTTTCCAGCCTCGTTTATGACAATGACAAAAATTATGTAGCGTACTCGCTACAAAGATGCCGCTTTTTATGACTACATTGAAACAGAGACAGAACTAATTTTGTCCCTCCAGTTGATGTCGATAAAAATAAAGTTACAGTATAATAACAAACATCTTTCTCAGCCGAGCATATAAAATAGTGTTATTGCTTTGTTCATCCATTTTTCTGGCACATAAAAATTTGCTTCTTTTGCGTTCATTTTTTTTTCTCCTTTTTGTTCTTGCATTTAAGAAATGATTGTCAGACACTTTCGCTCCTTCGCCACTTTTTGTCTTTGAATGTCGAGTTCGAAAATGATGGGCAATTGAAACGATAAGTACCGCAGTTGCCAACTGCCACAGTACAAAAAAAGAAAGATATTGATAGAATCTGACGACAAGTTATGAAAATGAATAAAAAGAAAGGAAGAAAGAATATGCGATGCGTTGAAGAATTCAACGACGAATAAATAAAGAAAGAGCCAAAATGTCCGAATCGTTTCAACGTGAAACAAATATTGCGAATATAAAAATAGTGTCACTTTGCTTATCGTTTGGATGCACAATGACAAACGCAATAATGATAGTCATAAAACTCAACTAGTTTCGATCGTGAGGAGAAACAAAAAGAAAAAAAAGAATAATGTATCCCGGTATGGTAATTTTATAATCACTAAACGCGATACCACATCTTAAGCATAATAACAAGCTTTTCTGACACAACTTTTTCCTTCGTGCATAATTCAACAAATTATCCTTGGATTTATGACTCTCGGACAATTTTTAATCGTAATTTTAAACGTATTTTTTGAGTTTATTAAATACACAAGTTCAAAAGATGTTACAAGTGTGGGTGGGGGAATTATCATAGTATATAACGTAATGATAAATAATAGAGGAGGTAAATCATTTCATAATTTGAAATATTTGAATAAAGGTGAAGCGAGGAAGAGGAGACAAAAGCCAGTGAGAGAGATGGAAAATTCAAGTTTAGTTATCGCGAAGAAAACAAAACAGGAGCCCGAGCAGGGACGATTTACGTGGCGTCTACAATGGATTGAACGTACGTACGCGGAATGACAATAATTAACATAGTGTACACATAAGTTAGACAGCGAAACAGACGTACTTGAGCTGTATATTTTCTTCAATTAAGTCGAAAGAGAGACGATTCGCTCGGTGCATTCGAGTCCTCAATTCCGAGTTAAATTGTGCGTTTAATTATGCAGTGCGGCATGCCTGGAATGCCTCGCAATCTCGCACGCCATTGTCGCGCGAGCGTCACGCAAAAATGACACGAAAACAGAGAGGGCGCCACAGCGCTCTCCTAATATCTGTCATTTGTATTTTCAATCCAAAGCAAAACCTCGCTGTCCTTGGACCCTGATTCAGTTGAGAAAGGCGCGCACAATTTTATAGTCGTTTTGTGTACCCTGTCCTCGTCCCACTTCCTAACTCAGGAAGACGTGCAGGCATTAACTTCTGTTTTATGATCGCACGTAATCATGCGTTTCACATTTTTTTCTCTCTCTTTGGCTCTCTTCTCAGCCACTTCTTTCAACCCCAAGGATTATTCACTTTTTTAAATGACTCTCCTACATTTTCATGCTGCGATTCTATCGGCTTTATCAATTGGCCACCAAGTGATCATTTGGGCGCCAGGTTGATAAGACCTGACAGAATTCTGGCTTGAATAAAATGATAATAATGTAAATAAAATGAAAAAAAAAAAATTCATATCGGCTTTAATAAAAGGTTATCGTTTTACGATTGCGCGTCGCACTTCCGTCCAATCGGATCGGTTTATTGCCATGATGTCACAAACCTCGTTTTATCGACTAAACCGAATAAAGTCATAATTTCATTTATCGAGTTTTGTATGATTTGCAAGTACGATTATGCCACGAAAATACAATTTTGTATGATATCCCAAATGTTTAAATGAAATTTGGAATTTGAAAAGTGAGAACTGCGAGAAAATAAAATGTAGAAAATGTTTGCCGAGGTGGGTGATAATTGTGATGATAATTTTTGAAAACAATATTTGGTTCGATCGAGAAAACAAGAGGGGGAAATAAAATCCAAGGCAAACAAAAAAGCGGCGTGTTATAGAGAATGCACGCACACAAAGTACACTGAAAAGAGGCATCGTAAAAGCATTATCAGTGAGCACGATGCAGAGGCCAGAAATCTACTTTATGCGCGATATCGACTGAACGTCAATTCATTTGCTTTGTATACGCAGCCTGTAATTGGCCGCAGTGACAGCTTCTGTCTCGACCGCTTGGCTTACTTACATTATTCATGCCGTTGCAATTTCTGGTATACATTTTTTTTTGTTCATTCAACTCAATACCAAATTTTCAACTTTTTATCAAGGCACTGCTGATAAACATTGAAAAGAGACCGAAGTAACGTTTATAAAATTGCAAAAACATTTTCAAAGATTATTCCAGTTTGAAAGATATACAGAAAGTAACATTTTGTTATCCATGTTGCTTGTAAGAATCGTTAGAAATGTTGGAAAACACGTATAAAAAGTGTTTGATAAATTGAAATTAATTGGAAAAGCTGAGTTGATAAATTGTGAGGGTTATTATAAACTAGCGGTTGAAGCGTGATGATTTTCAACTGAATGAGAAAATAATGGACAATAAATAATTGAGTGGATAAAAAAGAACGATAAGAAATGTGTTTACATGTGAATGTGTCTGACCTGCGATGATTTGAATCAAAACAGATCAGGTTAGTAATCCATTACGTGCGTGTGTAGTTACACAAGTTGGCACGTGGAGTGTCATATGTAGCCGGTTTGGATTTGGGCGATGTGAATTTAAACGCAGTCACCTGGAGAGGCTTAAGAATAGGGGCCCACTAACCCTCGACAACTGTCGGAGGGTTAAAAAGCGAGAACAAACGGTCTATGTAATTTAGACCAGTGGGGAAAAGTATCCGCGTGATGTTAATCTAAACACTGTAGAACTACTGATGCAATTTATCTCGGATCGTTTTTTATCCCCGTTTTATAACCGAACTATATAGATTTCAACCAGTACAATGCAATTTTTCAAAAGGTATTAAATTCTTCGGAAATATAATAACATTTTATTAAATTCTTACTCGTGAAATAACTTTCTCAAAATGAATCACATTCTTTTTATATTTTTCGATAATGTTTTATTTTACCTTTTTCTATCTGTCAACACTTTAATTTTTATAATTTCATTTAATTGATCGTTCTGATATTTTATTATCATTATTATTTTGCTTTAATGATCTTTCTTTCACAATTTATTTTTATTCTACCGTATTGGCTGTAAATGTGAACTTTCAGCAGTGAATGGATGAACTTTGTTTCCCCGCTTTTTCTTTTACACCTCTGATGCTCATTTAAACCTGAGGGAAGAGCTCGTGACGCAAGGAAAATGAAAAACTCCGGCAGCTCATTTCCCAATTCACATTTTATCGCGTTAAATTTTTCATTTCAACGACGCCTGTTAGTTTCACGCTCGATCGTAAAGACGATTAACGTAACTTTTTTATCCTACCGAATCATTTGAGACAAAAGTCTTGTTGGAGTGCAATTTTTCGATCCAAAAGTGAATTTTAAAAAACTTGTTTAACGACCAAACTTTTTCACTCTCTTTTACTTTTTAATAAACATCTTTCTATATACTTTTATTTCAATTTGTACTTTAATATACATTTGGTTTATTTTTTGTTTGGTTTTTTGTTAGAAATAAAAAATCTTATCAATTGTACAAAGTTGATATCATTCGAGTTAGAATTAAACGTGTTTTATTAACAAAGTTTGAGATACAAATTAAACAAACCAGAGTGAAATATTCGACGAACGATGCGCGTTTATTGATAAGATTCATGTTGGCGCGATTTATAATAATAAGCCTGGCAGGCGTTCCATTTAGCGTAGCTCATAAATATTGCCGCTAAGCCAATTATTGTATCCGCGTATCTAATATGGGTTAAGAGATTAAAAGTCGGGGACAAGTTTTGCGTGATTTACGCCGTAATTTGTACCCTTACTTGCTTCATTTATATTTATCGTTCAAATGTTCAGATTAAAATATTATAAACCAGAAACAATATTTTAAACATATTGCCATAGGACGTAATGAAATAAGTTTCAACGTATATGCGTCATGTACGCGTTACAAATTTTATCTTCTTATAACGTTTTCTTTGCTTTCTGACAGATAAAGCCAACATATTAGTTGCATTAAAATGAAAATAAAGAAATGTCTTTTCAGACAGATGGCTTTTATCCAAGAACGAAAAAAAGTATAGATCCAATTAGTGACAGTGAATAAATTAAATCTTACATTCTAATGGAATTTATTTGGAGTTTTTGATTAAAATGCATTATGTGATAAGTAAGCTGTTGTTTGAATTCCAGTTACTAAAAGTAGAAAAATATCTCATTTAACACAACGTTATTAAAGTGAGAAACAAAAAGACGTCCGAAGGTAGAACACTTTCCCCTGCACGTTCATTTTAGAATCATTAGGTTTGGGGTAACACGACGTCTGACAAATGATGCCAAAACAAGAAACAACCCGGGGAACTAATATACGCCCGATGATCATTATGAAGTTATAAACTGTCGTGATTGCATTTAACCGGATTCGTTTGAAGTCACATTGTGTGATTATCTCGGACTGCAAACATACGAGCGAAGCATTTAAGAGGCTCCTTGTCATTTTTTTTTCTTTCTTTTCGCTCACTGAAATGTGAGAGGCGTGTTAAATTCGATATTTCAGCGAAATAAGAGAACCTCAAAGCCTGATCGTCGTCTTTCATTCGTGTTTGGATGCGTTCCAAATGAAAACACTAATACCAACCAACTGTTCCCACGTCCGGTTTTCTAACCTTTTTTTTATTTATTTATTTTCTTTTCCAGTTTTTTTTTTTTTTTTTTTTATTTCTAATAACTCATTTCATATTTCTGAATTATATTTTAATTTTGTGACACGACTGTTGACAAAACGTTTTCTGAATGAACAGGAAATGGGCAGTTCGCAATTACGCGAGGCCGTCAAGAGAGAATTCCTCTGAATGCATCGAGATGGTCGTAAAGTCCGAAAATAATTGACAAGTTATAATAAACTGTCAAAGATTATAGTTAGCGCGAAGGCTCGTGACTTCAAACGAACGGTGAAACCGCGCGAGGTTACGGTTCAACGTTCGTGAATCGCGACGCCTCATGCCTGTTATGCACGCCGATCCATGTATACTTTGTACAAATCGAAAGCACGGTTAGAAAGTGCGCACGGTAGCACGTCGAATATTCAAACGCCTGTCACCTTTTTTTCCACTCTTTTCTCCATCCAGGAACAAATTATCGACTCGTATTATTATTTACACTCATTTAATTTCGAACGTATTTCAAACACTTATATTCCCTCGCTTGAATCTAAACTTACAGACTGATTTTAGTAATTTTCCACTACGGATTGTAATTTTACAAAAACGAGACTGCGAATTATTTGAAACAAAAACAAGCTCTGATTTTATAAGATTGTAATTTCAATAGGGATTTGAACTTTGAAAGAAGGCATGATAATTTCACAGCAGACCGATGTGTTTACGAGGTAGAACAATTTGAATTCAAAATACGTACTTTTTAGAATGTTTGGGAATTGTAAATTTTAATTTTGATGCTTGAGAAAGAGAAAGAGAAAGAGAATGGTCCGTTGAAAAAAGATAAACAGCTGTGGTAATTGTGGAAACATGTGCCGGACCCTCCTGGCTGGCTGGATTTTCTTTCAAAAATTTACGACGTTTGCTCTTGCCTCAAGTACCAGGGAAAGATTTTCCCCATTGTTAGTTAACATCGTAAAACGATATTCCGATAGCACCGAGCGAAAGATAAAATTCAGAATTAAACAAATAGACCGTCCGGATAAACAATAAAAAATGCACGGAACCTTTCAAACTAATACGCTGGAATGGCATGAATTTGTTAATTTTTTTCGTCCGAAATTGAAAGGTTAAAAAATGGTGAGCCAAGAGGTATGCCCCTGTCTACAAGAGTCTACCTGCTTTAAGTCTGCCATTTTATATCTCCACAGCAACTGTTTCTCTTGAAATTGTCTGAAGCCTTGTAGAGAAGGAAAATAATAATCATTTATTTCTGAGTCGTACTGTTTTTTAATGAATAATTAAAATGGCTTCTTGCGCTTGATAAAAATGTAATTAAAATGTGAAATCAAAATTAAAAAACTATCCATTGGCAGTGAAAAAGAAGATAAACGGCTTATGAAATAGTTTCGTGAAATATTAAATTACTTGAGGATTTTACTTTGATTAATTATGCCTTTCAGTCTACCAAAACGTGAATTGGTAATCTCACTTATTAATTACTGATTTAATTGAAATGAATTTTCAAATTGACTTCTTCATTTCATGAATTTTTCCCCGAGATAAAAAAGTGATCGTTCAAGTAAATTAGAAACACTAATTCAGGTTATTTCTTGTTTTCGTTTAGAGGAGGAGAAAAAAAATGGTTATTTCCAAATCATTTATGAAATAAATTGTAACACAGAGGCAAATGAAAAAAAAACGATGTGATAATGAAAATGAGAAATGCACAAGAGGGCAAAAAGTGGAAAATTTATGGTCGTTAAATCGGACATTTTCCATCACACAAAAAGAGTCAACTCAACTCACATTCTTTTGACCAATCACGTCCAAAAACGTCGGTTCTTACGAGCCCAGCTATTCTGGTCAAATTAGTGTGTTTCTAGCGTCCGAGCAGTGTGTAGTATTAGGTTCGGGTGTTTCATGTTATATGTGTATATACAGTGTTTATTTTATCGTTCATGTTACTACATTTTTTTTAATATCATTTTCATCGGGTGTGTCAGTGATATTTCTTTTGCCTCAACAGAAACCAACAATTATGGATTATTCAGTTTCCCCCCCTCTTTTTGGATGCTTTATTTAATATAATTAATTAACAAAGGTTTGTTTATTTAATTATTCTTCTTTTAATTTATTCTTTTTTTTTTTTTAAGTAAACAACGTTCGATAGAATTTGTTCTCACTTTTTTTATCTGTTTTGTATTTTTCCGTTTTTTTCCTCGACTACAGTGTAAAATGGAAGAAAAAATTGTTCCGTAAAAAAATTGATTGCACAATCAAATTGATTGACAATTACTGAAATGTGGCTGATAAAAAGAACGTCTGCGCACATGGCAAGGCGTTAATATCTATCCAGGAACGGAAAAAAATACTTGATTCAAGATTATCTTAATCATGTTAGGCTGTCTCTGTCGGAACTAATGCAACGTGACACATTAGTGAACGAAGCAACAGAGATAAAGCGATTACAATGTGTTGTCTGAACTCGTCAAAATGGCGGATTTTCAAACGAGCTCTCGACTGCTGTGCGATGCTCACAGCAGCGTGAACGTTTCAAAACTTTTTACTCCACATATTTCACCATTTTTTTTGTCGTTACTTCTTTTTATTTGGAAATGGAAATATTGACAATTGAAAAAGAAGAATAATAGAGAGAGAAAAAAAAAACAAGAATTATAAAATAAAAAAATCAAACAAAAACAAAATCGATCGTCCAATTTTAGTTGGTGAAAAATGAAAAATAGTCTCTGCTGAATTGGAAATTTTGTTTTTCGTCATATCAGATTACATTCAAATATTTTCCATTGAGTCAGATCACTAAATTATCGATGTTATTTTTGTTATAACAAATGTTGTTCTTTCTCTCACTCTTTCTCTCTTGGTTTTGTTTGCTAAGGTTTTCTAAAACCAACAAGAGTTTGTCTTTGAATCATCCAAGTTTCTTAGAAAAACATGCTTTTCATCTGCTTTGCCTCTTCAAAAATGACGCCTAACTTTCCAATTCCATCATATGCAACGTTCAATTATTATTGATAAAAATATATTTTACATTCCAAATATTTAACCTCGGCAAAATAGATAAAACTTATTTGTTCTTGGAATATAAATACAAAAAAAAGAGCCGACAAACAAAAACCAATCAGCGAGATTTTTCATTTTACTTAAGGTAATTTAGTTTTTGGACCGATTTCAAATCTATTTCAATTAATCAAAAAATCAATTTCTGTATATACCGTTTTATTAATTCATTTTTATACGAAGAAATGGAACTTTCTTTTTTTTTATTTTCTTCGATTTTCATGAACGACGAAATGCAATACTTATTTCTGATATTGATGGATGGCATAAAATTGAGAAAAGGGGTTGGACAAACGCTGTCACCAAGTCGTCTCCCCTTGGAGTAAATAGACGCATCTCGTCGGTGCACACAATCGGGCTCATTGTACGTCAGATTTTTCCCACGAGCTCATCGACGACTTTTCGAGGCCCATTCATTCTTGTGTACGATTCATTTTATTCCGCCGCTTTTTTTTTCGTCGCCGCCTCTTTCTTTCGTTTCATTCAACCGCGCGATGCACAAACTGGTTCTTCCGATCAACGCAACCGCTCGTGTTTGCGGTTTCGCGCGTAGTCGCGCACGTCAACTGCGTGATACAAAAAAAAAAAAAACCAACTTACATTTACACCGGGCCGCGCGAATCCAAGTTAATTCAATTACACGCGTTATTTGACACTCGATTGTGATCGACTTAATCAAAAACTGTCACTTTTTTTTCTCTCTCTACATACAAACGGCCCAAACTTTGTTTTAAAAATCAGCTGTTAAGCAACAGACGTAAACAATTTGTTTGTTTACACTTTTGTCCGCCCCGTCATTCGTTCGTTTTCTTTTGTTTACTTTTCAATCAAAGTGAATGTTATGTAAACAAACACTAAAATTTGTCCCACTGATTGTAAACAAACCTCCCAAACAATGTTATCTTATTTGTTGACATTCGCTGGCGTTGTTTTTTTTTTTTGCTGTTATCTTCAATTGAATGATATTAAATTTAAACAAGAGTTTACAAAAAAAAAAAAAAAAAAGGAAGGAAGTTTTGTATGGGGAAAAAAAAGTTGCAAGGCGTATTAGGAAAGATTGCGCGCGATGATGCATAGCGGTTTAATAGAATTTCGCAGGCCGGCGGTGAATCGGCAGCGACCTAAAATATGCATGCCACGCGCGCGTATATACTCGTGGTCTGTCGGCGCTAATGAATGCGTGTGTGCGTGTCAACACACCCGCATACGTAGATTCCATGCTGCGTTCGGCGTGACGGTAGGCGTTTCCAGCGTCATTATAAATCACAGTTAAACACGCTAATTATATCGAGTCCGACTTGTAACTACGTGAGGCCGGCCGGGAGGTGGCGCTGGTTCTCAACTTGAACACAATACCGGTTCCCTTTATACTCTCCTCTGCCCACGGCTCTTTTTCTTTTTATCGCGAGACTATTGCTACGAAATAGATTATTGGAGCGATATTGAGCGCTCGTAAACGATACATATGTTGCTCCTTAGCTGTCGGTTTATGTGTTGTATAAACGGGAAGTGCGAGAGGGACCGGTTGCGTTGAAAAGAGACGCCCAGTCACGCCGAAAGATAAGTCGCAGGAAACCGATAGCGGCTGTACTTATACGTTACATTTTCTGTCGGCTCACGTTTATGATTAACGGAAAAGAATTATGGACTACTAATTATCCAGCGGTAAACAGTCGCCTTATATAAATCGCCGCTGCCTTTGTCCAATCACGCACTTCACACCGAGTCGATCGGCTCTTTTTTTTTTTTTTTTTACTTCTATCTCCTTCTCGTTTCCGAGAACAATTTTGTTAGTTTTTGTCACTTCGTTTGGTTGCTTCTTGTTGACACCGTTAGATGTTTGAACGGTTCCGGGGAATCGAATAAAAGCATACACTGCGCGAACTGGCACAAAAATGGGAGCGCTAAGTGCAAAGCCACGGCTATTTCTGGACAGCATCCCCTATAGCGATGACAAGCTCGTCATCTCGCTCGACCAGTTTCGAGCTCGACACGTAATCAAATTAAAGCACTCCGCATGAAAATTCCAAACGTTTGGCAACAAAAAACGTTCGATTACTTACTGCAATTTAATCTCTATTTTTTGTTACGTTTTCGAAAAACTAACACAAATGTTTGCGACTTTTTTTCAACCGCACCGTGCAATCATTTTTATTGTACAAAATTTTTAAGAGAAAAAATAAAATATTCATCTAGATTATTGCAAGTTTTTCGTTTATTATATTGCCATTGTTGAATGGCTTTTATGTGCATAACAAGAGTCATGATTATGAATTGATATGTATTTAGTGGTTCAAATTTTACGTTAAGTCGAACAAAGATGGCTCCAACTTGGCAGACAAGTTGGTGGAATCGAATGAACATGTACGTTTATTCTAATCAAGTGTGCGAACTTGATAATCCAATAAACTATCAGATTGCACTCGGTTACTGCGATCAACTGATCACTGACCGCGATAACCGAGCTTCTCCCGATCGATATGTTAAGTTACACGATCAAAGATTCACACCTCAGATTAATTTGCTCGAATTATTCGCTCGTCTGTTAGCAAAACTTAGCACCTGCACAAAGCAACCTCTGTTAATTTACTTCTCAAGCCTAACCTCACTCTCACTCGATGAAAATTAATCCAGAAGAAGAAAATTGCGAAAGACCAAATTTGAGAATGACAAAAAATCGCTAAGGTCTTATTCTTATTTCTTCGTACGGAATATCAGTTTATCGTCAATTGGGCATCGAGCTAGACAGAATAGGTGAGATAAGTCCAATGTATTAAGTGTCTGTAACCGGTTTGGACGTGGATGTGTGTGCGCACACAAGTGTATAATACACGAATCCCTGGAGTGTACTTGGCTTTAAAGTCCTGTCCATTTCCCTGTTGGTTGGACAGCCAACCTGCACGTAAAGAAACCTGTTTGCTCTGTCTTAACCTTGGGCCATATATAATAGTATTACTTTAGTTACACCAAAACGCTCGGAATGTATCATCTTTCGCACCTCTGATTTTCCTTCTACCCAAAAATTTCAACATCATTTTTCATAAAGTACGTGTAAAACAACTTTTTCATGCCTTTTTCCCATTTGAAAAAGTCGTATTCCGCACACTATCCTGTCGAGTCGTAACTCGGCATGAAAAATATTGTTGTTCACTCGAGTGCTTGTGCTCTCGTAAAGAAATGTACTATTACTATATATATGAGTATGATAATACATGCTGTAGATCACTATTGCAAAAATTCGTTATTGCACCCACGAAAAGTTGACTTTCCTGCACAAGTGTACAAAAGTTCCTGCTTTTGTTTGCGCGTGAAAAGGGAAAAAATAACTTTCTGAACTAATGTTGACAAAGTGGATTTGACACATTAGGGAGTAAATTTCATATTTGCTTTGGTGAAAATAAGTTTATGTCGCAAGTAAGAGAGAAACTTTATTTGTCAATACGCCTGAGAAGTAGCGTTTTTACCGTACGTATAATAGTTATTCAAAATGAGAAAAAGAGAAAGTTATTTTTCTAGTCCTAGTGTAGAAAGGGATTCCAGTCCCGAAGCAGAAAGAACATTATTTCGCACGAATAAAAAAAAGTTGACTTGTCAGTTGTAGTGTCGAAAATGCGTTATTACGCACCAGTGTAGAAAAGCTCAATTTTCAGCACTAGTGTGATAAAAATACATATTCCGTTAGAAATGTAAACCTTGATGAGATGCGGTAAGGTGATTGACGATGCGGCAACGTTGTATCGGGCGATGACAAAGGCGTCTCATTGGCGGCTCTCAAACGTGCGTTTTTACGTTTGCAAAACTGTACAAGCATCCGTACGGCTCTTGTCTGAAGAGCAATCGAGCTGTGTTTCAGTGTTAATTATGTCGTTGCAAAGCGTGCGCGCCAGGCTCGAATCTCGATGAGGCCGAGCGCCATCGCGCATGCATACGCGCGTTTTCGAAATTAGCTCGCTGACTTCGCGTTTGAAGTCCTGTTTGACGAGCGAGAGGGTCTTGAAGAGAACCCCGAATGCACAAACTGATTATGCTCAATGACGATTTTGGAAACGTAATTTTCGTTTTTGATGGTTCTTCAACAGTTGAATGACCCTGTTTCGAATGTAGAGGCCTTTTTTTAAATTCTGAATAATGCCAGCGGCTTGAGCATCCCCTGTTGATGTTCATTTGAAGAATCAAAAAACCCTACGAAATTGAAACTGACCGTTTTCATAATTGGTTTTGTGCAATTTGTGTTACAGACTGTGCGAGGATCGATCGGACTGAAGGAGTCGTCACAGAAGAGCATAAGCGCAGGGATGTAGATGACACTGGTAACACGATAAGACGTAGCTGCAACAACGGGGAGTCATAGAGCGGAAAGTTGATAAACGAGCCACGAGATAATAAGCATGGTCGTCTGGTGATTCTGGGTGAGCTCGGATCGAAGCCAACCGAGTTGGCGATTAGCAGGCTAACTAGACTGCCAATAGGGGGGATCAAACGGTAAGTCAAGTGACCTTCGAAGCGCCCCTGAATGACCTTGAAATTTGATACGTTGCTTGTTAAATTAAGAGACGAAAAGTTGGTCGCTAGTAGAGTATAAGTCTAAGAGAGATGTATGATCGGTTGTAGGAAGAAAATAGAGTTGGAGAGAAAAAACAAAATCAAGGTGGAGGAATCGTCGAAAGTGGTTGAAAGCTGTGAAGGTCAAAAATTGGAAGTGATGTGTGGGATGGACGGGGCGCGTCTCTCGGGTGGAGGTCGGGGTCTGATGAACGCAGGTGATGATTGGCACTGCACGCAATCAGCGGGAACAAGAGCGGGACGATCGTTGATCAGGCTGGCGGGCCCCGGGAAACGTTTCCAAGGGCATGGCGACCACGCCACTAGGCGGTCGCCTCCCGAACGTAAATCGCAAAGGATCGTCTCCGTGCGTGGGCGGCTCGGCCACCAGCCAGAGGAAGCAGCAACAGCAGGAACGCACAGGCAGGGATCACCATCATCATCATCACCACCATCATCGTCATCACCAGTCCAAGTCCGGACAGTCGCACCACCATCACCACCATCACGCCCAGCAGACCCACCGCAAGGACCAGAAGCAGCCCGAACGTACACAAATACAACAAGAACCGAACCACCAATCAAGCACGGTGGCTGCGCACGCCGGGGAACTCGATCCGGCCGCGACGAATGCGACCAACAACTTTGAGTACGACGATAATGAATGGGATATCGGCATAGGAGATCTCATAATCGATCTTGATGCTGATATAGGTGAGCCTATTCAGACCTCTTCGCTCATCTCATTTTCAAACTCCAACGTCGTCTACTCTTTCTCAAACCTATTTTTTCTTCTTCTTCTTCTTTTGATAGAGATCTAGTCTATTATACATTTTTGCAAGTCGAGCTGTAAACGAATTTTTGTTTTTAAATCACTCAAATGAAATCAGCCCATTCAGCAACAATTTTGCATACTATTTTGTGGAATTCTGTTGCTACTGTAAAATAATTTACAAATTTTAATAGTTTTCTTCGTATATTTTTTTTTTCAAACTGAAGATATTCATTTGGAGATAGGAATTTACATTTATATTAATTTGTGCTATTTTTTGAAACTTGACTTTTCACTGGATCTTTTTATTGGTAGTTCTATTGGATACACTTGGAACAAAAACTGAAATGATTTACCAGACATCTTCGAGATCTCACTTTTTGCCAAATCTAGATACTTGTAAAATCAACAAGTGTGAGTGTTAATCACGATTTAAATATTGTTCATTCGTGTTTTTACGCTTGGATGGCGTTGGTGCAGAAGACTGTATTTCTTATGAAGTCCTGGATTAACTTTCAGAACAATATAATTGCTTGACTGAATCTGTTGAACATGTGTTTTCAGAGAAAATATCGTTGTGTCCTTCTTTATCTAGCGCGATAAAAAATGATGAAAAAGAATATTTCCTCTGGAAACACATGTTCGTACGATTGAGTCAGGTAATCGTATTGTAATGAAAGTTAATCGAAGACGCCATTAGTATGTTGAAATGTATGCTTAATTAGCACTCAATGATGAAATAATGAATACCAAATGAATGTGGATCGCGTTTAATATCTCGCTGATCTTTTAGAGATTAATAGCAATTCTTTTTTAAAAGCCTACAACTCTGATTGACGGATTAATTCTCTGAAGCGGTATTATACGTCTTTTCAAAGAAGCTCAAATGTTCCATTATGAAGATGACTTACATTATCAGGCTTATTGGAAAAAAATTTATTAGTCATTAATATATGTAAGAGATTGATATCAGTAATAACTTTGTTATTAAGTCTGAGAAATTTCAACAAGTTCCCGTGTACCACGGCGTTCTAATGGCTTCAGTAACAGGAAATTTAATTGCAATCAAGAACATTTAAAATGCTATTATCAATCTGAAGAGGCTATTGACTTAGACAAAATGCGTTTCATTTCAATTAATTTGTTCCATTAACTCCAATTCAATTTTTTGTAAATAAAATGAAGTTTAATTCAGAGTAATTCAGAAGTTTCAAGTTCGGACTCAAAAGACCCGGAGGAGTGATTGTTTTAAAATGTTTTGTCTCGCGCATACATTTCAGAAGGTGTATATTTTTTTATCCACGACATTCCATTACGGTCGACGTTGGTACACAGACAAAACGAACACGATACTTTATAGTGTCGCATTTCACGTTAATAACAGTCAAGTGACATTACTGATAACATTTATTTGTTCAAATTTCGGGGAATTTGACACGAGCCATCTGTAATCAAAAAAAAAAAAAAAGAACCTCTCGTTAAATCCAGTTGAATCACAATTAAAAATATACACGAGATAGGATATTTTATCAAGACCTCAAAAGTAACATCAATATCTTTGCAATTCCTCGGAAACATTTCTTGAAGTCACACTTGAAGAAATGTTGTACCATTGAATTATTATTAGTTTGAATGATTTATTTGTGAGTGATAGTATAAAGCTAAGATTGATTTTGTTGACATTGCAGAGAAGACGAGGGACGAGAAATTGAGTGCGGGGACAGGCATGGCTTCAACGCCTGCCTCGGCAGCAGCGACGTCTAATCACTTGAACTCAGCAAGCAGTAGTAACTCCCCCTCGTCGAGCAACGGTCAATTTTCCTCGTCCTCGGGGTCGTCTAATTCGGGCACGTGCTCACAGGGCAACGGTAGCAACGGTAACTCAGGAGCAAACTCCTCGATTGCTAGCGTAGGTGGTGCTAGCAGCAAGCAGCAGGTCGCCAGCGTGAACAGCGCGGCGCACCCGAACCAGGGAAACCCAGGCAAGATGGCCGTAGAACATTCGGCTACGGTGGACAAGGGCCTCAAGATGAAGATCAAACGCACGAAACCAGGCACGAAGAGTAGCGAGGCCAAGCACGAGATCGTCAAGTCAAACGAACTCAACGGTACCGTGTCCGCGCAGGACGCGGCCAACTGCTCGTCTAACAGTTCCTCTAACTCCGCGTCCATGTCCGCGTCAAGTCCAGGTCAGGGACAGATGCAGAATGCGACGCAAGATAGCCAGACACAGTCCGGCCAAAGCAAATCCAAGCCTACACATCAGCAGACCGGTAACACTGCTAACAGTGGTGCCAGTGTCTCTACAAATACTGGCTCCAAACGTGGCTCGAGTGGTCATCGCAGGTTTGTTCATTTGATGCAAAACTTCAATTCTCAACCTCAACTCTTAAAAGTACTTGGCTCTTCGTAAAAGATCATCATGGAAAATAAAACAGATGTGCGAAAAAAGTTTAACAAGTTTAAAGGAGTTGGAAAAATTACTCTCCCCGGGAGAAAGAGTTTGAAATGAATTCTCCATTCAGATATTGTGAAGTGATACACAATTCACTTGTTTCAAATTTTTGTCTCTACTGCAATTTCGACGTGACTGATTTGATTTTCATAAACTTGTAAACTCTTTTTGGAACTTGACAATCTAATAAATGTGGCAATTTTCACAGTGATATTCACACGTCTGATATTTTTTGCAGGGATAAAGCACGTGATAAACATGACAAACAGCCACAGAGTAATCACCAGAGTCAGCAGAGCAAGCCAGAGATCAACGGGAGTATCAGGCCGATAATGCAGAACCACGCGGGCAGCGCGACGAGCCAGAACCCGGGTTCGGGACAGAGTATAGGTTCGCCTCCAACGACGTCGACAAGCTCAGCTTCAAGCTCATGCTCGTCATCGACGTCGTCGGCTCCGTCAGGAGCGTATTCGAACTCCGCGTCACCCGGGTCGTCGTCCTCGTCGGCGATCGCAGCGATCGCAGGATCGAACGCAGGTCAGCAGCAGGGCCCAACTCCCGCGGCGACAGCGCCGCAACAGCAGCAACCACCGGGACCGCCGCCCAGCTCGAGAACGGGCGGCTTCTCGGTTTCACAGGGCAGCTCCAGCAATGGCGCTGCAGCGCCCTGTCCCCCCGCGTCACCGGCAAGCGCAACAGCTGCCGCAGGTTCAGCGTCGAAACCTGAACAAACCAAGGTTCCGACCGTCTCTGGCACACCGACGATAGGATCCATGCCTGATGATAGCATCGACATGGCTGCCAGTCCACCTCCTTCCAAGAAAATGAAAATTAGTCCGAAAACTGAACCAAAGGTAAGGGACCGTTTATTATTCGTCCGATATCAAGGAGCTTGTTTTTGAACAGAAAATAGCTTTTGTTGAAATCAAATGTTCGACGGTAGACATTTCGTAATACCCTGGGTAAACTAAGTAAAGTGTTCAATCATAATCACTGATTACAGATTATAAATTACAAGGCCTCGTATGAATATATTATATAACGAAACAAGACTTTACATAAAGCTGAATAGATATGCTTTGTACGGTCTGAGTTATACCTAACTTATCGCACGCATTATCGCTCGAGCATACTTACAAAGTATTAATTAATATCAAGCCATTAGAATAAACACTCGATGAAAGTCGATTACTTGGTAGAAAATGTTTCTTGATTGAAAAATTAGATAATTTTTCACGCGAACGTCTTGAAGCGAGTGTCTCGGCTGAATGGAAGGGGGTTTTAAAGAGCGTTACATAATTGGGATTTAAATATTTCAAGAGCCTCATTAGACGTTAATTTACAAGTTGCAAGTGCCTTGGTCTGACATTTTGTATCGAGTCGAGACGCTTTATAAAGATTTTGACAAATCGTTATATAACGTGGCAAAAATGAGTGTCACAAATTAATTAAGCCGCGCGTAAGGCTACTTAATATCGCTGCTGATAATAATTGAATTTGGATTATCGATCGGTCGCTCAAAGCTATTGTGTACACGCTCGCATGCTACAGCCCGTTAATTTAAGTGTCGTTTACACAAATTCATGCTGAATTAGATATCATTTCAAACTTTGCAATCATCGGCTCTCGTACAATTACAAACGTTTCAAAATTTGCATCCGATTTTGTTCAGACCACTCGCATCAATGACATCACAATTTGAGTCAGTTGAGAGTCGTGATTGCGATTTAAACGTCTAAATGATCAGATAAAGTGGCCGCGCTGGAAATGAAATCGCATCGACTTTGACACGGATTAATCAAGCTCATTACCGTTCCAAGCGGTTATTAAATTTCATTTTATTTGTAACTCTTAACAATCTTTCACAACTGTCACGATTTTTATTCATCTCTAACGGACAACAGGTGTTCCCCTTGTACACTGATGGACGTTATTTAACTTATAATTTTGTAGCCAGCCTATTGGAATGTTGAGTCTGCGGAGTCTTCGAGTTTGGCCTCCTTTGTGTCCTGTTATGGCTTGCAAATTGTTCAGAAACTTGATATCACTTCCGTGCATGCTCAATAACTCGGAACGAATTATGTCAAGAAAATTAAAACTTTGATTTCGTTGCCATCTCTGAACAACCTTCTCCCAACCCTCTGAATTTTTAATTCCAAAAGAGAGAGAGAGAGAAAAGTTTCTTTCAGTTCGAAGAATATCTGAAAAGGACGCTATTTACTCCACAGCCTTCATTAATCTCCCGGAATCCATCCGGCAATTATTTACACTACCGTACTTCCATCTGCTGGTTACGATAACTTTCACATCCAGGGTATATTGGCTCAAAAACACTCAGTCATCGATTATATTCATACTTGTACCACAAATTCATCTCTGATGAAAAAAGAGCCGTCTTTTTCATGAGGATCATTTTGCTGTGCCGAATTTTAATTGACTACATGTTCGCTTGCTAACTGAGTGCACGACTGGGGGAGGTTGTTTTAAAAGGAACGGTATTTTTTTTTGTTTGCACCCAAATCGCACGGACATTATTTTTTTGGATTCAATATCAAATAAAAGGTAACCGAATGAAAGTGAACAATAGACGAAAGGCAAATAATTCAATTGGTCTGGAACTAATCGTGGATTGTACGGAGCCGCCTTCGGTACGGATTGTTTGTCGCGTGAATGCAGACGTTTGTCGGGAAGATCCGCTGCAAAAGACTATGAATCGGCTGTTGACTCATAAAGACAGCAGTCTATCCGAAACGTCGATTGATTGGTCCGGTGGAAGGCTGACGGCAGGGGAGGATGAGTGTCTGGCTAGAAGCTGGAGTGAAATTGGACTGCAAGAGCCAGGACTGGGGTTTCGAGCGAGTAGGCAAAACGGCACGGGGACGCCGGCTCAAATAATCAATACTCTGCGGTCTCCGCCCCCCAGGAGTTACACGCACCAACACAGTGACACGCGACGCCAGCATGTATCGAGCTGAGGCGATTACTCCTTCGGAGAGAGCCGGCACAGACGCACAAACACGCCTGCTTTTGCCGCGCAAACTACCCCTACCTCGGCCCCCAGACAACACCAGTTTCCGATTTTTCTCCACAGGACGACATGAGATACGAAAATCCTCTCAACTCATTCATTCCACGTTGATTTTATACCTGTAAGAATTTCCAAGCAAGACTGATGATTTACAAAAAGTAGTGACTACAAACTGGCACTTTTTGTGATTAACAAAACTGTTGCACTTTTGTTTTGTTTTGTTAATTTTTATTGTAATTGCAAAACAAGGTTGTATCAATATTTTGATCAGAAATATTGTCCTCTTTCATCTCTCGATTGAATTTTACTCAATCAACCCGGAAGTTCTGTTCGTTCGACCGCGAAATTCAATCCGGAGACTCATCATTCTTATCCCGCTTAGAACGGGAAGAGAATGATGTTCAATTTTTCATGAGATTTTTTTTTTTAATTTCTAGTCTTTTGTTTTTTTTTTTTGTTTTTTTCATTCAAAACATTGAACATTTGCCGTTAAAGTTGGCCAAGTCGGAGGTACGCCGTGGGGACAAAATCGATGCGATTAAAGTTCGCTGGCATGTAGAAAGAGAGCGCTCGAGCAATTTTAATGCTTTTTGAATTTTCAAGTGAGAAGGGCTGTTGATTTCCCCTTGTCAAGGAACCAGAAACTTCTGGCGTTGCAATTACGACGAAGGGGACCAACTCAAGCCCTCACTTTTTTTCCCCCCCATGTAACGCGGTAAACACGACTTTTGATATTTTCTTTTTGCACCGCCGCTAATCGGCGAGTTTACTTACATATCTTGAAAATCAATTTCAACACTCGAGCTTGTTTTCCACATCAAACTCCGACTCGCCAGCAGCTTCAGGATCAGAGGAAAAAGTCAAACGGCAAAAATGCATTTGAAAACGGGATTTTAATTAATTGATCTTAGGTTGGAATTATTTATCATTTAACAAGGCACACCGTGTGTTTATTTATCAGCGCCGCTAGTAACGCTGTCTTCATTTTGAAGCGACACCGCCATTCATCATTTTATATTCCTCTTTATCGCGACGCTCCATCGAGCTCAAGTAATTCATTAATAATAACGCCACATTTATTGACTCAGTCTGCTCTTGTGTACAATTAAGATTATGCACGATAATATGTATACAATTACGGAATCAACACTGTACCAACCCAGCCAAACATTTATGATGACACTGCGCGTATAGTTGATAGTCGCATGTGCAAACGTCAGCTTTTTCATTCAGCGTTAACAATTTCTCAAACAATAAACAAAAGGGAGGGCAGCGATTAAAAACAAAGATTGAAACCACACCTAGTGTGCGTATAACAGTTACTGATCGAAAGATGCCACTAAATGCTAGAGGCCTGTCACAATTTGTGTATAGAATAATACATTGCTAGGGATCATTTTGCAAGACCGTCCCCCCCCCCCTTCCACCTCCTCTGCCAACGTGGGTGTTTGAAATTGACCCATCATGTTCGCTCGCAGAGATACATCGTGTGATAAAATCGGACGTCAACATTGAGCGTAATTTATCGACTTCAAATTCTGCGCAAACGTTAGAACACGGACGGCGCACCAACACATCCGTTCGCATTATTGAGCACAAGTACATCATTCATGGCTGAGCTCGCGGCAACCGGGCGTCGTGTTTTCAGCGTCAGATTTACTCAGCGTTGCGCGCAAGAAAAATATATCTCATTATGCGAGCATGAAATGCTGCGTTTTAAGGCCGCGACGATTTCGACGATACATCACGGCGCGTGGAAGCCCGCCAAAAAGCCGAGGCTTCAATTGTTAACTTATTTCAGCGACCCCTCCGCCTGCTCATTAATCTCTCTTGTCACGAATTAACTTACGATGTTTGTCGGATGAATGGAAATGTTTCTTTCTCACTTGGTTTTATCAGCTCCGTCGGTCCGTTTCGTTCATTTTTCGTTTGTCCATTAAAATGCAACAAAATTACAAGTTTATATCTTTGCGAGTTTGTTTGAGCGAGACTGAGAAGCCGTCGGCGGGCGAAAACTTTTTGTTTGGACTGATAAAAGAAAGTCGGTGATATTGATTCGTCAAGGAACTATTATCTGAAAGAATGGAAAAGTTGAGTTTGTGTACAAATGGATTGCGTTTTGAGCGTGACGATGCGACATTGTATAAAAAGGTGTGTAAACATCTGAAAATAGACGATATGTCTGAGGTGTATGAAGGCATTTGATTTAGCGTAACGAAACAAGTAGCCGGGCGCGACATTATTAATAACGCCGAGTTGGCCCTAATGAGTTTGAACGTTAATGGGCCGTTGGTGATGAGCACAAGCGGTGAATAAATAACGCGCAACTTGGGCCTCCGAGCGGTTCGACTTCGATTTTTTTTTTTCGGCTACGCAATTTGGGGAATAAAACTGCGCGATAAGCCGGTAATAATAAATTTGACCGAAAAGAAAGGAGGGAAAAAAATAGTGAGTCACGTTATCAAAACGTACATTTTGGCACGCGGCCATAGACTTATCATTCGCAACCAGACTTCGGGGGAATTACGCCGGCAGTATATTTTGCGACGGAAGCGAGCCGTAATCCTCCTATAAGCGCTAGAATTATGCTACGTTGGACATGGCATATTTACTTTGATGTCGCTCCGCGCTTCAAATGTTAAGCGAATCGATAGAATTATTTCCAGCCAATCGCCACCCTACCCCGCCGTCGTAAATGAATATGAATATTGTCCAACCGTGACGCGGATTCATTTTCAAATTCATTATCGTTGCAATTGATCTTGCACAAATTTTCATTCCCTATCGTATCATTTTAATCAACTTTTATCCACGCGGCTTTTATTATACCAACCGTTATATTCGAATCAATTATTATTTCACTCATTTTAAGCTCTTTTCATTATCACAAAACTGCTCAACAAGATGGCGCCTCAAAGACAACGCAAATGGCCGTCTAACTTGTTTTCCTTTTCTTTTTTTGTTTTTGCATTGTTTATTTTCAATCGTCATAATTAGGCGTTGAAAAATTGGAAACAATTTTTGAACATGGATGAATTGGGCGGTTTGTTTTGGATAACGTCTGGCACGCAATTTGTAATCGAATGGACTCGAGCTTAAGTGCGTGGGAACGTGTACGCAAGATCGTGGGCAAGCTCGTTGTTTGTGCTCGCGCGAGTGATTAAACAGAGCCGCGATTGCTCGGTGGACAGTGAGTCAGAGCTCCGGATGGAGAAATTACGTTCGCCTTAAGCGATCAAGACAAATTAAGCTATTTGTCTCTCGTTAGAATTAACCCACATTGGCATCGTTATGCGAGAATTTATGCGATCGAGCGTATCTGGCGTGTGCATTATTCATCCGTCTGTTCCTTACGCGCTCGTGAAAGCGAGACTTGACCCGTTCCAATCGTCATTGTTTTCAATCTGACATTGCCAAACGGTAATCGTTCCCCCCACCCTCCCTATTCCACGTCCTCAGCAACGTAATTCTTTCAAATTAAATTTTCTTTCTAAAATGACTCACTTGTTGGAGGGAGTGAAAATAATATTAATTGAAAATTTTTTTCAATTAAAACGTTCAATTATTGATAAGTAATAATAAGTAATACGTAATGAATGATGATAATTTATTGACACCATAAATAGCAGATGAAATTAATTATAAACCGAAGAGAGAAATTGATTGGAAGACTATATACATAACAGATAAGAGAGAAAGGGGAGAGAAAAAAAGGAAGGAAAAACAAGATGAAAGTGAGAAAGGAAACATGATGAAAAGTCATGTTGAGAAATAGATTTCGAGCTTTCCACAAAGCACATCAGATAGCGTGACGTTACCACGATGCTACGTTTAACGACACGAAAGATATCCGTCCGATGATAATAATTAATACTATCGCGCTCTCAGATACATTCTGTTGTACAATCTTGAAACGTTAATGAGCGACAAACTAACGCCAATCGCAGGCCCGGTGAAAGCCGCTTTTCATCGTCGCCGTTTTGGGCCATCTTGGTGTTTTTGACACCGCGTCATCGCGTCGGCAACCTTCGTCACGACCCAGACAATTACAGACCTCATTTATTTCATGTCAAACGTCAACTTTTTACTCCCGTGATTATTATTATTTTTTTTCATCTCACGTGCAAATTAATCATCAATTATTTATGTACATTTAATGTCCTCATTGTGAATGAACAAATAAATAAATAAAAATAAACAATGAATAAAAGAGCTAAAAAATCAAGAACAAAAGTATGAAACAATGTTTGCCATTGATTTATTAATTTGAGAGACAAAACAGAACGTTTTATATTAATAAAAAAAAAATTATTTTGCAGGATATGTCTGATATGTGCGTGGGGACGAGTGTCGGGACCATCACGGAACCGGAATGTTTAGGACCATGCGAGCCTGGGACCTCGGTCACGTTAGAAGGCATTGTTTGGCATGAAACAGAAGGAGGTAATAACATTGTTGTTTAAAATTGATGAAAAACTCCACACAAAACGAAATAAAAATCCAATGTTGAAATCATTAGAGTTTACTTGAAATCGGACATTTGACACGCTTTCATTGATTAGATATAAATAGACATTTTACGCTGTGTGTTCATAAAAATAGAAGTTACATTTTCCCTCTAATCTTAATTCGATGAAACATTAGAACGTAGTTATAATGAGATTTTGAACATGACAATAATAAAATGTAAAAAAAAAACAAAACCAATGATAAATCATGTTAAGAATATTTGTTTCCGTTACATAAAAAGTGAATTAAATTGTTATTGCAATTATGTTATAGGTAAATTGGAATCAAATTAAAAAATTTGATTAAAAAAAATAATTGAATTTGTTTTGATTGCATTTGTATCCAAACAATGAAACTAACTGGAATTTGATGTTACAGGTGTTTTAGTAGTAAACGTAACGTGGCGAGGGAAGACGTACGTGGGAACGTTACTAGACTGTACGCGGCACGATTGGGCGCCGCCTCGATTCTGTGATTCTCCAACGTCCGACTTGGACGCGCGAACTCCAAAAGGACGAGGGAAGCGCGGTCGAGCAGCGGCAAACGCAACCCCGGGAAACGATCTGAGCAACTTCACGGAAACGCGCAGTTCGGTGCACAGCAAGCTGCGGAACGGCGGGGCGAAAGGTCGACGCGGAGCTCAAGGATCTCCGGCGGCGAGCCCAAGTCCCGCGGCGTTTGTGCCCCCACGTCCAGATCCCGCGGCGAAGAGGAAACCTCGAGGGCCCGAGGAGGAGGAAAAGAGCAAGAGGCGAGCGCCACCGCCGACTCCACCTAGCGGCTCGCCGCCCGCGAGTCCGGTGCTGCTCGAGTGTCCGGAACCTAACTGCAGCAAAAAGTACAAACACATCAACGGGTTGAAGTATCATCAGAGTCACGCGCACGGCTCTGCGGATGATGAGGACACGAAGGAGGGGATCACAAGTATGTCGGAAAACGACGAGAGCAATATTGAGGCCCCGAGTCCTGCGACTCCGGTGAAATCTCCGCCGGACGTGAAGACGGAGGTGTGCACGCCAGTGCGGGTTGCGAGTCCGCCTAGCACTCTGCCCCCTGAGACGCCTCCGCGAGTGCCCTCTCCCGGCGTGGAAGCGCCAGCGGACAAAAGCATAGTGAAGCCGGGTGTGCTGCGTTTCGGTCAGGAAGCGGATCAGAGGTCGGTTCAGTCGAGCACTCCGAGCGCGCCGCCAATTGTAACGCCAAGTCCGCCGAGTCCCGGGCCACGCCAGAGCCCCCGACCAACACCCTCGCCACACATCCCACAACCGATAACAATACCTCAACCTCCGCAGCCTTCGCAAAACTTGATCATGCAACAGTCGCCGCAGATGACGGTGCAGTCAAGCGCGCAATCACAGCCAGCGGTCCCAGTTGTGCATCAGATGCAACCGCTACCGGCACACTCGCAGGCGCAGGTGCACATGCAAAATCAGCCTTTACCGCCAACGCCACCAACGTCGCAGCCGATTCAGACACTGAGTCCACTGCAGAGTCTTGCAAATCAGATGCCTCCCACGCCCGGTCTTACGGGATCCAGCTCGAGTCACTTGCAGTCGTACCCTGGTGTTGGACTGCACACGAAGATCCCACAGTTCAAGGTGAAACCGACGGCGGCGCTCATGCCGGAGCAGGACAAAAGCAAAGATCCCCGGGCGACGAAACCGCAGGGTTATAAGAAAAAGTCGCGTAAATCGCCTGGGGGCAGTCCGCACCCGCCGATGGAGACGCCTATGGTGGACAACACACGGGAAGACGTGCAAAGTCCGGCATATTCGGACATCTCGGACGATGGCGCGCCGGTGCTCGAGGCTGAATCGGCAGACAAGTCGCTGAAACAGGGCCAGGACAAGGACACCAAAGCTCCGCCCCCGAGTCACATACCAGCACACTTTGGGATATATCCTTATTACGGGCAACCACCGCCGTATCTCGTGCCCTCGGTGCAACAGCAAGCCGAGAAACAGCCCGGGGACAGTTCGAAACCAAGCGACCTCGCGACCAAGCCTGATCCAGGAAAGACCCTCAACGTACCGCAGATGCCTTCCATGACAAGCCTACAGAGCCTCGCGGCCGCCGCAGGTGAAAAAGACAAGAAAGAACTGAGCTCACCTCAGGCACAGGCGCAGGCACAGCCCCCGCAGCCGCATTATTACGGCAGTTATGGCGCGTACATGCCCTCGAGCTATCCGTATCCACCCTCGCAGCCTGCACAGGCGCACCAGAATCTGCAGGACGACGCTCACGATCAAAAGAAGATCAAACAGGAGCCTCAGCATGCAATTAAAGATAAGCAACATGAAAATCATGGGATTATCAAGGACGGGATGGAGCTGAAGATGAGCCCATATGGAATGTTTCATAGGACTGCACCCTCGGAACGATCCGTTCCCCCAGCGAACGCCCCACTACCCCCGGATGACAGAAGGTACGACTAAGATTTCATTTTAGTTGATTTGATGTTTTTCAATTTTGTGTTTGAAGTAATGAACTTACACAATTCATACAATTTTTTAATGTAACAAAATATCGTTGGAACATATCAAAAATAGTGAAATACCAAATAATGCAAATGTTGATTTCTAAAATGATTTTATTTGTGAATACGTTTGTCTAAATATTTGATAAAACAGTTGATAAATCAATTTGTTCGTTAACAGTTTCAATAAAATTATGCAATCTGAGGTAACATAATAATTCAACTACAAATAGGTAGTTGGAACTATTGCAGATGAATGTGTGAAACACTTTAATTAGCAGTTTGGACGTTACAGGTATTACCTATATCCGGGCGAGCAGCGGCGAAAGGAGGAAACGAAACCGAGCCAGCAGGTGAAACCCCCACCGCCGAGCCCAAAGCACCAGTCGAAGTCTGGGCAGCCGGTGCAGGACAAGCCGCAGGACCTCAAATCGGAGGACAAGATCAAACAGGAGGGTGTGAAACCCACGATGGAGACGCAAGGGCCTCCGCCCCCGCCGACTTCGCAATACGCGTACATCCACCCGGGGTACATGCCCCCGCAGCACTATGGTGCACTGTCCTTTGATCCTAGCCACCCGATGTATCGCGGCATCAGTCCTATGCTCGTGCCCGGACCTTACACAGGCGGTCCTTATCTTCACCAAATTCCTAGGTATCACGGTCCCGAGGACCTCAGTAGACCTCCTGGCAAAGCTCTCGAATTGCTGCAACACCATGCGAGTCAGTACTACACTGCGCACAAAATTCACGAACTCCAAGAGCGGGCTTTAAAATCACCTACGCCCAAGTCCTCGGCAACTTCCGCAAGTCCTTCAGCACCGAGCACAAACCCCAGCAGGCCTCCTAGCGGGCCACCTAGTTCCGCTCCTGGACCTGGACCTCCACAGCTGCCTCCGGGACAGACACAGTCGGGCAAACAGCCGCCTTCGGGCTCGCAGTCGCAACCGCCCCAATCTCAACAAGCTCCACCAGGTGGAAACGCACCTGAAAAAGAAAGCAGATCTCCGCCTCCACAGCGTCACGTGCACACGCACCATCACACGCATGTCGGACTTGGATATCCTCTTCTACCCGGCCAGTACCCCGCGAGCTACGGAGGTAAGCCTCTCGTCAGGCCGTGACAGTAAGGCCAGCGATGTTGAACTATGTTTAAGCATGTTCTAACAAATGGCTGGCCATGTTTTACTTACTCCAGTCATCCTCGAGGAATCGTGGCAACCAAATAAACTTTCACAAAATATTTCTTTTTCTTTTGGTGTAAGGGAGAATAAAAAAATGTAATATATTTTGTGAAAATGTTAATTGTAAACGAAAAACAAGAAAAGAAAAGAAGCAATTGATTTAACAATTTGTTTGCACAGTTTTTGGTATTAGGGTGACGAATTCGAAAGCAAATCTGCAAGTATGAAATTCCATGTACTTAATTGTAATTTTTTGAATTTGATTCAAGAAAAAGTATTTTGGAACATGCTTAAGCTAATTGAAGTCTTAAATGAAGCGATCAATGCGGATCTACACGCACGCACGTACACAGAACGATGATGAGAGAGAATTTGTGAGACTGGTTGACAATGCGGGTAGCCCGGCCCAGACCGGGCGGTTTTTACTTTCAAAAACAACGCCCACACCTATTTTGTTACACAAAATCATGGGTGCTTTTTTTAACCGAACAAATTATAAAACGATCATCTGGTTTTGTGATGCACCGATTATAGACATAAGCTAGACTGTGATAATCAAGCTTCCCCTGTTCATGTTGGCAAATCTCAGATGGTGAAGACATACAAGCGATAACAAAAATAAATACCGAGCGTGCTTTTATTTTCTTTGAATCATTTAGATGCCGTTTTATTTCAATGATGACATCATGTGTTATGTGTGCGTTTAGATTCGCGAAGTTTTTTTGTTTCTTTCCTGGGGTGATTGACTGTCAAAAAAAACTAGGATATAATTTTTCAATCCTCTTCTTTAACAAGTTTCGATTATTTTATTTGACTTTTTTTTGCAGAAATATAAAATTTGGATGCGGCTCCGGGGCTTTATTATACGTTGCAGTCCTGACAGTATTATGCGGATCGTTTGTCCACGGTGGGTTTCCAAGTGCCGACAATCTTACCACACTCGCTTTGTTGCAACGTTATCCGCGCTGTCAAAACTGCAAAGTGTTTGACATTTTTTGTAACTCGTTGTAAATATCACTTATTAGTCGTACTATACCAGAAAGCGTACTGTATATATTACTGTAATTTTTTGCTTAACAAATGTATTCCTAGTTTTTTCTGCATTTAACAGTGTGTTTGTGACGGTGACGCTCTTCATTGCATTATAGAATTTCATTCAACTTTTAGAGATTGACATGAAATAAAAATGATGAAAAACAACATACTTCAATGAATTTGTGACAAGAATATTAATTGATCTTTATCGAGTGTCTACTATATTATTAAATCGATTGAATCAAAATTGAAAGTCTGGAATGTTAATGAAGAGGCTGGAATGGGAACGAGTAATTTAATGGTGCGGCGTGATATTTTACAGCGGCAGTGTTAGCGAGTCAGCAAGCCGCCGCGGTCGCTGCGTCTGTGATCTCGCCGTTTCCACCGAAGTGACCTGCGGCCCCCGGTACCGCAGGCGCCGTCGGCAATTCCGCGCAAGCCCACCAGGCACTCTCGTCGACCAACGGAACCAGCTCCAGGCCATAACGCGGCCTTGGGACCAACTTTTGGATCCCAACAAGCGAAAGTCAATGATTCCGCTTGACCAATCAATTTTGAACGATCAAAATCTTGTGTCTTCACATGGAATTGAACCTTGACTTTCGACTTGACGAGAGTCACAAACACTTTCATATAATATATATTATATATATACGTATATAAATATATATTATAATTGTATTTTAATATACTGATTGGACATTTTTTTGTACCAACGAATGCACGCTCGGCCATTTTGTGTCGTGAAAATACTGAATTTGACGATAACAAATTTTCGCTACTCTGCCCGAAAGCGGCAGCACCGAAGACTATTATATTATTATGTCGACGATCATTATTAATCAATTTAACAACAAAATCATAAATATATATGTAGAGTCTTGTATATATTGTACTTGAGGATACACGCGAAAGAATCAATATTTATAGTTTTCCGTTTCGCGTTTGGCGGCGCCTAGCGGACCCATGAATTCATCTGAAAGGTGGCGCTCGAGTTCCTCACACCAGATAGACGAACGCGTTTAATTTTTAATTGTTATTTCGTAAGACATGTTTTTTAATCTTTATTTTCCAATCGTATCTCCAACTTTTTTTAGATTTTTTTTCTGTTTCAAAGTTCTATTTTGAGTACTTTTTAGATCTTTTGTATATTAGACAAAGATGTTTATAGTTTTTTAGCGACAAAGAAAACATTTTCTACATCGAATGTAATTATCACGAATCCTGAGCAAATCCACGGCGAGTAAGGAAACGAACTGTAACGTCGAAAATCAATTTTTCTTTTCATTTTGTGTAGTACACATTGTATAAATAATCGACAACTCCTTGGGTGAAATCAGAAAGGTTTATTTAAATGAAAAAAGCAAAAAAACAAAAAACGATTGACGATAGTTATTAAAACATATCCAGATTTGTAAGTATTATTATTATTGTAACCGATTATAAGATGTGACGCCATTTCGTTACACGATGACGAATCGAATTAGATTGTAAAAATGTAATAAAGAAAGATGAACATATTTGTATTCTTTTTTAATCAACGTTCAAAATTTTCTTTCGCATGATCATTCAGTGCTCTTCCGATGCTACCTATGTAGATAAAAAAATGAAATCCACATTCATTTCAAACATTTCTTTTTAATTTTTTTCTCACAACAAAATAACTTGTAGCTCATTTTTGTAATCGCTGATTTGGTCGTCCTCTTCATACGCTTTTCACCTTCGAGAAAAATTGTGGAAAATGCTTGTGTAACTAAAATTATGATGTACGAAAAGAAATCTTGAAAGTAAACAAATTGTTATCAAAAAATCTGAAATTGTATAATAAAAATGTAGATAATGTGGAGGGTTGAATCAGCGTGTCCTAAAATGAGTTGAAATCGTCTAACAAATCTCAAAAGGGAACACAATTTGCCGTGCGAACGACAAAATCAATATTTACAGAATCGGAATGTTTATCAACTCAGAGCTTTTCTCCACACGTTTCGCTATCAAGGCGGAAACGTGCTTAGACTTAATTTCGGTTTCACTATAGCAAAAGTGTGGAAAAGCCAGTTATCCTATTTTTCGCAAGGAGACAATCGACGGTGACTATAGATGCACGCGTGACGGTCATCCCAATGATAAAAATTTAAGACATTATACTCGAGTGAATCTATAGTTACTGCGATAGACAAGGCAATTCTATTGCAAAATAGACAAATGAAAATTAACTTTCAAGATAGACTGACTTAAATGTGTTTTACAATTTTAAATAACCGAGACGCGCAGAATCGCAAGCAACGCTGACAATTTTTATCTTGAATTAAAAAAAACGCTTATCAATATTTACAATCTGATTCTGCGAGTCCCAAAATGACGCTTGGGGGTCGGACGTTTTCCGCAGATTTCAAGTTTTTGTTTTTTTATTTTATTTCACTTTGTACGAAAACCAAAATGTTTGGTTTGCAAATGTTGCACACGCTAAATTGAAACTAATAACTTCAAGCAAAAAAGGCTTAGTTCTATATTTTTACCTAAATTTAATTGCATAAAATTGAACCAAAGACTGGCTGGAAATTGTCGCAAGGCGTCTGACCGTTTCTTAGAGTCGCATTCGGTCAAGTTATAGTGGCATTTAATTATTTTGTCGTGCGAATGCAGAGCTTCGGGTGTCCAATTTTTTATAAGTGCGAGAATGTAAATGCAAGTGTAATCTGTAAATATAGTGCGTCTAAATGTATTTTATTGTATAAAAAACATGGACTAATATTAATGAATGAAATAATAAAAGCAAGGGGTGACGAGACAAGAGCAGCAGTGGGCGAGATAAAAAAACACGATTGAACATTTTTTGTAGAAAGATTATTATATAAACGCGCTGATATTAATCTTAAGATAGAATGAAATTTAGTTGTTAAAAAAGCGACGAGGAAATTGACAACGGACATTGTCGGTAAATGTAAGATAGAAAGAGACGAACCGCGACAACTTCCAATATGATAATTTGAAGAGCGCTGTAGCACGATTTTGCAAAAAAAAGAAAAAAACTGTACAGCCGGACACTCGTACACGCGTCGCTAGCAAATCACTAATTTATATACAGTAATTATTAACGATAACGTACCATTACGACTACTCCTGCTCCTACAACTATTTCATAATTTACAAAACTATATCTTTACGTTCAATATTTAAGCCTTCTTTTTTTCAATATTTAAGTCGAGATTCGACAGAATGCAAAATCAAAATCCACAATATTCACTTTTGTTTATTTAATTTAGTCAATTGAGTTATAAAAATTAAACCATTGAAAAAAAAACACTTTAGTTTTTCATGTAATGTGAAAAATATTAACAACATCTGAAATATTATTTTGGCAAAATTATAAAACATTTCCTCTTTTTTGCCTAAAAACTGACTATTTGTATAAACGTGCTTCATTAATAAACTAATAAGTGAAATTTGTGTAAACTTTGACAGATTGTTATTTGTACGTTAAAACAAAAAAAAACATTAAAATACACGTATTGAAAGAAGAAAAACATAGCGCATATTCAAATGACGCAGATATTTTTCTGAAACCGCTTTTGAAATATGGCGCTCTTAGTATAGAAGACACAACACTTTGAAACGATTTATCAACTTACAACTCAATTTTTATAAATGATTTATTGTTAATCCATTTTTATACAAATTCTTGTTTTAAGGCAAAAATATGAAGGTCCCCTTAATTGTTATATTTTGATTAAGATAATACAGAATTTGTTCTTTGATAAGATATATTTGGGTATTTTTTAGAGGCACGATTAAAAATGGAAATGAAACTTGTAGTTTATAATCGCTGGTGCTGTGCTGTGATTTTTATAGACAAAAGGCAAAAAAATGATAAAAGGCAGATTCAAAGTAAAACAAAATAAGGCGAGCGTGTGTGCCCGTGTGTGATTGATAAAAAAATCCCAGTGCGAATGCTTGTATGTAACTATGAAATAGCCTAAGTACCTGGACCTGCCCTGCGCTCTTCGCCAGCTGACAATTTGTATAGCGCTAAGAACCAAGAATGGGCTGTACGAAAAAAGAAATAATAACATACAATGCAATTGACATCGTCTGTAGAGATGATGAGACCAAGAACTGACGAATGAGAGACGCGGAATGTGTGTATATATATGTATATTTTTCGATTGTGCATCCCCGTATATGTATATATACACGCAATGTTTTTGCAAAAGCTACGATAATATATTATGATCAAAAGTATATAAATTGAGAACAAATTGTCGTAGGAATATTAAAAAAAAAAACAGACAAACGTGGACTGAAGTAATGTTAAAACATTAAAATACATGCGACCCGATTATTCATTTTTTTAGAAATGACAAATAGCAAATCGTTACGCTTCATACGTAATGTATCCACTCGCGCGAGTATATATAAATAAAAATAAAGAATAAAAAAATGATAAAAATACAAAAAAACGTACAGAAAACATACAGAAGCGCAGGCATCTCGTCGTTAAATTGTAAGATATTGTGTTCAGTCTCCAGAATGTACTCTGACCCCTTCCCTAAACTACTATATATAAATTTATATGGATGTATATACGGGTACGCGAACGTACATGTATATGCATGTGTATATTGAATATATCGTGCACTATGCTCCGACTTGTCCATACAAATAAAAATACATTAAAAACAATTCGTCTTATTTTTTTGGATTCCACAGTTCGTTTCATTTTTGTTATTTTTAAAAATTCTCGACTTTCTTTTATTATTGTTTGTGATTACCATCAAAGAGTCTCGTTCTCACGATATTACCTGTAGTACCTATTCCTGAGGTAGATGTCGCCACAACTTTATAGTCATCAATGTACAACCTTTTCGCTAGGATGCTTCCTCAGGGCCCATGTCGAAATACATAAACTTCATTCCACATAACCTATCACAGTACATAATTTGAAGAACACAGAAATCAAAAGTCATAAAGTTATTTAATCTATAAAATGAAAAGCCATAAATGGGTTAAAAATAGTGTTAATTTTCCATAATGTTCGATATATTCATAAAAATATTTTCAAATAATTTTTGATTGTATAAAATTGAAAAATTGTAAACGAAATAAAGCTAAAACGTTGAATGGACTAATATTTTCAGCGCATAAATTTGATTTTGCATAAATTCAGTTTGCATAAACGGAGCACCTTATAAATTTGATTGCGCATTATCGTCAGAAAACATAAACAAAAAAATTGATACATTTAGAAACCCATAGTATAAAAGCACCGAAAATTCAGAACTCATAATGTTAATTTTTAATAAAAAAATAAAAAAATATAATGAATTCAGCATAACGTTTAAATCACATAAATGTACTTTATGAAAAAATGAAAAAGGCATAAATTTGTAAAACATAAATTTCAAAAAATATAATGACTAATGTGCGTAAACATAATTTTTCATAATTCCAATTTTTGCATAAAAATCAAATAACCTAAAATTCTAACAACATAAGACGTGTATCATATAAACATTTACTCAAATTAATATTAAATATAATAATTGTTATTATTCTTAAAATTAATTTCGCATAAAATCTGTAAACGTAAGACTTATGACTCATAGGTTTCGGAAAGCCTTGGCGGTATTAGACATAATATTAAGAAACATAAAACCAATCACGGGTCGCGGAATCAAATCAAATCTTCCGTTGTCCTCAATCTCTAATCAAATTTATACGCTAAAAAATCAGTCCATTCGACGTTTAAGCATTATTATATCGTTTGAGATTTTCTAATTTTATACAATAAACAATTATTTGAAAACATTTTTATAAATATAAAACATTATGGAAAATAAACACTATTTGAACTCATTTAAGGCTTTCCTTTTTAAACTTTAATTAACTTTATGACTATTGAATTCTATGTGTTCTTTAATTAAGTACTCTGATAGAGGTTATGTAAAATGAAGTTTATTTCGATATGAACACCCCCATAGCCAGATTTATGTAAATTTTGTGTAAACTTTTTTACATAAATGCTATACAACAAATTTATGCAAATCTAACTCCGCATTGCCCTGCATTATTTACATAAATTGTATACATTTAATAAAATTTGTTAAATTTTTTAAGTTTTGAAAAACCGAAAAATTTTTTTTTTCGTTCGTTTATCAATTTCAACAAAAATTTTTTGATGTAAACGATTTAATGTAAATAATGCAGCACAATGAGGAGTTA
>JAAMPD010000228.1:0-69449 GCA_025266255.1 Trissolcus basalis
TTTGTTCACTTGTAGATCATGACCAGATCTGCTCCGAGAAAAATTGGCAAGCCTGCGAAATCGATTCAATTGTGTGTACGAATTTTAAATGCGCACCGGGCGAACTGCGTCTGAGATACGCTTGCACTGTTTTTGAATTTCAGCAACAAACTTGATTACTTTTCTATAATAAAAAAAACTCATATTTGAATCAATTTCTAATTATTAGAAAAAAAATTATTTTATTCAAAAAAAAAAATAATAAAATAATTCTTAGGCAATTAGTAGAAACCATAGTTTCTGATTAAACGATTCTAAATGGAAATTTGACTTTTCTACTCAAATTTTTGTGCTATAGAACATAGCTAAATAAATAACAGTTTTGTAGAAAAATATTTACATAAAAAATGTCATCCAGTTCGTTCGTTCAATTAATTTTCTAGTTAATATTCAAACTATTAACAAAACTATTGTCTCGGCAGTAAAACTTCCAGCTGAAATTATCGCCCAACTCTGAGATTTTTCGTTTGAATCAAAAATTGCACAACAAGGAGACTTGAAAGAATCATAACGAGAGTCCGCGTAGGTAAAGATAGCGAGAATACAGCGAGGATGCACCGCAAACGCTGTATAATTGGCCGAGAATTCTGAGAGCAAGCAAAGCTGAAGCAGTCATCCGTGAATTCGCGCGCGTTTCCGGTTCGCGTGTTCAGTCTCTGACGCGGGAGCCTTGGCTTTCTAGAAGACTGCGTCGAAACATTTTGAAGGGTGGAACACAACACCCGACTCTTGTTTGCGCAGTTTTTCTTCAGCAAGAGGGTTAAAATGCGCTCCCGCATACAGTGAGAAGCCGCGAGATTCTGAACGTCAGTTATATATTCGTCGTACAATGACTATATCTCTCTACTTTAATTTCAACTTATTATTATATTTCTACAATTTTTTATATCTATTTTAAAATTAAATTTAAAAATTTATCAGAACCACTGTCGTGATTGATTATCGTTTGTAACTGATAAGGAACAGCAAAGTTATTGACATAAAAGACACTAAGAGATACAATACCGTGTTTAGCAGAAGGACTTTGAGAGTTAAAGTAAGAGCAAAGCGCTGTACCATGCAACGGATCAGATGAAATAATATTATGAGGAAGAACGAAATGTGTCATGTCGAGCGACCTAGCCGATTTCATCCGTACCTTTTCGTAAAGTCCCTTATCCCGCAATGTTTTCATCTTTGTTTCAGCAACCCAGCCATCTGCTTCCAACCGACTCGAAAGTTCCAATTTACAAGGGGCGAGATTAGAAACACACCTTATATTAGCATGTTTCGTCGATCGAGAACAAAGAGTGAAGCTTCCTTTCTGCCTTCACTTCAACCCTAACTTCTTCAAGAATAAATACTTATTAAATATCAAAGAGGTGGCGAAGATTGGGTAATTACGAACTGATACCGCCCAGTGATTGGAAAAATACTCGCCAAACTGCTCCTCCACGGTTATTAGGGTTTCGTTTCACCCTTGATGAAATCCATGAAAATTCATACCCTACAGCTATGCAGCTTCAATTTCGCCCAGGCCTAGAACGAAATTTGCACTTTTCAGATATTGTTTCTGGACATTTTTCTTCGCCCCTCTTCGAGAACTAATCAACTTTTGCAACAATATAGACTTTGATAGCCAGCAGTTGTTCTGAACTAACTAGAAATTGCCTTCTTCAATCTACAGCTTGGGTTCTTACTGCTAATTCTCAAGATTTCACATTACGGTCGATTTCGAGTGTGGCATCGTCAGCCAAAACGTATTGTGTAAGTGCATACCCAGCGATTGCCATAACGAAGCCTCGGCAATTGACATGATGCAGATTACAAATAAACTTATTTGAAAACTCATTAGGGAAGGTAGCTTCAAGTGATACCTGCGAGCTCTCCTCCAGTGACCAGAGATACGACGGAGGATGTTGCAACGCCGAAACACACCTTTAATGATATTATTAAGCGGTTCATTTAAGTTAGATAACAACAACTGCATAGCCGCTACTCGATCTTGCCATTCGATGCCAAGCTGAGGAGTACCAACCGCGCTACAACATCATCTCTCGCCTCGAGCCTAATTACTTTTCGGCCCTGCAGCATCCGACCGATTTATTCGCAACTCCGTCGTTGCGCGCGGCCCTTTTGCTTGCCCCCCACTTCGCCCCACTTTACCTACTCTTTCTCAATAATAGTACGAGTAGATAATATCCTAAGAACGATAGCACCCTCTATTTCACTTCTTATTCTCTAGTTTAATTAGTTCCCTGATATTACCAACTATCTTGTTCTCTCGCGGCCGAGAAAAGTGACTTTTGCCTATCCCACCCACACGAAGATCCAGACCGACGATACCTACATAATATCTCAATACGCTCGCTCCTTTCTTTCCACTTATCCCTACTAACCTTCTTCTCTGCCATTTTTCACCCTTTATCTGAGCGATTATTTTTCATGTATTTTTACATCCCCGTGCTTGAACAAGTTATAAATTCTGATAACATATTCTATCGCTGAAATTAACTTCTAATATTAGTAATGTTTGGTCTCTCGGCAAAAAAAGACAATGGAAGTTGAAAAAAAAAAATGTTTGTTTATATTCGAGTAAGAAATGATGAATTATCGATCCCATCAACGCCCTGACGCAATTCTCGTAATTAATATATTTGATCGTGAATATTAGGCCATTAGGAACGCAACCACAATAGCATAGATTTTCATCAAGTAACATATTGGCAGGGGTAAAATAGATACACATCAATAACAGAAATAATTAATATAAAGCAAACGGTGTAACGCAGATGTAATGTCAACAATTAACCATGTTTATAATAAATTGCCAAAATCAATAGTCATTGTTTAATAATAAAGTTTCTAATCCGTTTCCCAAAAGCACTTGTCAGTACAAACGAAACTCGTTTAATTGCTTTAATTATCCGACCACTGACGGAATTGCGATATTTATAAATTGTCGTGCGCTAATTAGATAAATTAATTGTTGAATCTTACACAAACGAATGGTCAGCCAGTGTAAAACAAAATAACCAAAACCGTCGGACGACTAATATTCATTCAGTTATGACAAAATCAAACTTGTACAAATTGTGTTTCGTGTGTACGTATAATTTTCGATGTCGCAAACTAATTACGACTAAACTATCGTCCAATCCTCGTTGGGTGTAATGGTTCAACTAGCTGGTAATTAAACATAATAATAATTGAACGCAAACATAGAAGTCGTAGTCCTAAAGAGCAAAAGTTGATTGACTAAAGTGAATCATCTCCATGTATCGAATCGAATCGATAATCGCATCTTCTTCAGACAAGTTCACTTTCGTCCCTGTTTTCCCTCATTGGTCCATTCATTCGCGGTTCATGTTTAAATTGGAAGTTGCAAATTGTGTCCATGGTCGGTGTAAAAAGTTAACTCATTTATGTTGAAAGTTGATGGTTTAAGAAAGTAACTGTGTTATTTAATTGTAATTTAACCAACTCATCAGTTACATATTAAGTGATTTGAAAGTTACATGTTAAATTTCAATCATTCTTTTTAAATTGCTGAATTATTAAAATTACACTCTAAAATAAAATGACAAATATAAAATTAGATAAAATGAAAATCCAATTAGATATTTCTAACAATAATAAAATGAACCTTTTACATTTATTTAATTAAAAAGAAGTGTAATTATTTCTGCAAACTTCTAATTTATTAATTTCTTTCGAGCATCTAATTTTGAAGTACTTTTTTGGGATAACTTTAATTGATGAATAATAAATTAAATTGATCAATTACAGAAATTTTTTTAAGAATAGATTTCGGTCTTGATTTAGATTTGTTGAATTTTTATTTACATTCTATTATAAATTAACTCGCCTGTAATGAAAAATCTGACAGACATGAACGTATCGAGTTTATTGACTAATAATCAAACAAAAACATCGGTCCTCTCCCTGGTAACGTTGTGTCTGACGTTACGTTGCCTAATGCTTGACCAGCAATACTGTTTCGGTCGGGTGAAAGAGTACCCTTTTAGAATTTGTGATGCGTACAGACAATCATGCACGCCGAGGAAATCACGCGTGGCCGCGCTCAACTGCGCACGAATTGCACCTACTCCGGCGAGCGCGCCAACCACCATCATCGACAAAACATAGCCGTTCACCCGATGCCAATTAAGCCACCGCCACCCAATGATAATAGCAAAGCATCCTTGTCAAATGTGAAATGTGGAAAAAGGTTCAAAAGTACACGCGCAATCATTATGGCTTTTGATTATTCGTCCTGAATAATTGTCACTGACGTTTATTGTGAAAAAGAATTTCTTCTCCCCCTGCTCCGGCTGCTTGTAACACAATCGATTTCAATTGTACGAAATTAAATAAATCAGGCGTTTATTTAAAGTTTAATTCCATCCACGGTTAAAAATTGAATTACTTTTAACAATAATAATTGATTTCTACTGTACGTGGCGTTTAACAAGCCCGCGCTGTAAATCCGTCCGGATATTTTCAATAATTTGTCTGGTTGATAATTTTTTTTATTTTCATCCTATCGTGATCTTCTTTGTTTTAAACTTTATCAGTTGATTACAATAAAAACAATTTTCTGACTGAATTTTGAACCAATTAATTTTGTCTGTTGAAAATCTTCGGAGGCTCAAGAAAAGTATATAGTTCCAAATATTTATTTCATTTATACGGTTTATACCCGGCAAAACCTAGCACTTCTTCGGAGGGCTTAGAACAAGACACTTACTGAATATTTTTGCATTACAAAGCGAGAAAAGTGTATGCCGATCTGTTGTGATAAATTTGATAAAATTCTGAAACAGAAACTTAGACCGTTGAAACCAGAATAATTTACTGATGTAAACACCAAAGGGAGTGAAGTTTTGAAAAGTTTTATTTAAGTTATAATAAGATACAATGTTTGTTACTAAATTTCCAGTAATAAATAAGATTTATTGAATTTCATGAAAAAAGAGAGGTAAATAAACATAAACAAAGTTGGTGATAAATTTGTGAGAAGTAAATTTTCAGTGGAAATTTTTCATATACTCAGACGAAAAATAAATTGGATGAAGAAGAATGTAATAAAGATCAAACGAGAATCAGAATATTGAAAATAAACTTAAGTGAGAAAAAAAATGCATGTAGACCTTTGAAACTACCTTCGGAAGGACGATAAAAGTGTTGTTACAAAAATTGTGTTACTAAAATAAAAAAGCAATAAGGCGTTTGCCGAAAGAACAAAAATCTAAAACGCTTTGCAAAAATTACAACAAAAAATGACATGTACAAAGTAGGCGTTTCGAAAATGAAACAAATTTGACTGAATCTAATAAGCTATTGTCAGTCATTCTGACTTTAAAATAATGAAGACGAAATTTCGTCGACAAAAAAAAAGACGTAACGAGAGTTAAATTACAACTATAAAACAAAGTTCATAAACAAACTTTCCAAAATTTTACGATCCGCGATTCAAAAGTTTGAGCCTTACAAATGGAACTAACATTCTCGCAAAAATACTTTTCACCTCACACAAACGAGTCTTAAATTTAAATATCGGATTTTTCATTAATTAGTTTTAAACTCGTTCAAACATCTCCTACGAATCACATCGAATTGCAAATGACTAATTCGAATTATCTGAACCTTAAAATTAGGATAACTTCGTTGTACAAATGCACCGGGCAGGAAAAAAAATGTTGCCGTTATTCAAAGCAAACTTTTTATTTTCAGTCAAACATTTTTCTTCATTATCAAACGCTAAACAAAATAATAATAATGAAAAAGAATAAAATACTTTTGCTTATCATTTTCACTATCGAAACTTGAACGATGGAAGAAACAATACATTATTTAACTTAATGACGATCGTTTGCACCGTGAAACGAACGTTAAATCTGACAAAGAAATACGATTGAATTCTTACACACGCTTTTGGTTACAAGTGTGTAGGTGTAAAAACGGAGTAATGTTCTTTCGAAACGAAAGAAGAAAAAGTATAAAGTTCGAAGAACGGAGATACATGTCAAGTGTTGCAGTAGGTGGAAACTTTGAGAAGAGTGGAAAAGGGGCGTTGGACCGAGAGGGGTGCGAGTACCTTTTAGAAGCTTAAAGATAACACTTGGGTCTGGTAGTAATGCGAAGGTGAGAATCACGTTGCAAGCTGTCCATTCTCACGAGGGATTGAACGGAACTTATAATACCTGATGTTTCGTGGCACGCTTCTCCCATCATCCCTACGTGCCCTCACTCGAGAGGGACGTGTATCTTAGTTGTAAAGTGTCTACTTTGCATCGCAATGTAACATTAATGATTAACGCATACGCGATTTTGCAGCAGCATCGAGAGTCTGCGTTCGCCATTTTTGACTGGGGGAATGCATAACAAGGGTGCAACCGATGTTTTAAACACAACTCTTGTTTCACATGCAAACTGCGCATCCCTATAGAACTGATGAATTAATCGCCCGCTTTGTATCTCGCTTCTGCACAAGCGCGTCATTTAACGCCAGAGACACATTGAATAGCAATACCCATTATCGTAAACTTACACCTGGATGAACACTTCATTCCGTCTTCGTGATTGGATTAAACAGATCTTCCGAATGTGTACCAACTGAAGGAAGCCAGCGCCAAACTCCTGTGACTACCAGAATTAGGTTTATCAGTGTTTCGTGATATTAACCGATTTCGACATTGTACTATAGGTTACCAGCAACAAATTTTATATATGTGGCCATACATGCGCGCATACAAGGTGCCAGAAAAGTTCAGGGACAATTGTATGAAAATTTTTGAAATTATTTGACACCCTGTTTGTAGCCAGATATTTTGATTCATAAAATGTTTATTGTTGTATATGAAACCATGTATGTTACATATATACAAACGTATATGTGACGTATAACATAGTTGATTTTTTTTGTTTGGGTTACTTTACTATTTACTTTTTTATTTACGCAGGTTTATGGTTTCATACTTCAATTATTAAATAAAAGTTTTTGTTACTTAATACCAATATATATTGAATGATGAATTTCAAATTGTATAAGTTGAAAATCCCAATCTGAAAAAAAAGAAATTGAAACAGTTGATAATTATTTATATTTATTGATTATTAGAATTTTGATTGGTTGAGTAATACTTACTAACTTGAACAAACAAACAAAGAAAACAATTGAAACTTAACTATTTATTGGTAAAATTTAGTAACTTTTAATAACTGAGTTGCTAACAAATTGAGGATTAACCCCAAAGTCTATAAAACAATTTTCTCTTCTAACGATGAAAACAATTCTCCTTTTTTGCAGATAATTGAGTAAGTCTGGAAGATTCTATTCTCGGATTCTTTGTAATTTCATAATAATTATGAATTATTTATTTAATTGGTTCGACATCGGAGTCTGGAAAAAATAAAAACATAAATGCTACATTGACGAAACACTTTTTTTCACATCATAATACTACTGATATAAACTATGCTGACATAACAATTTTCTAACCTATAATTTTTTATTTTCAGAATGATAATTTTCAGCCCATTATAATGTTTTTTCTCACTTAATAAAGTTTCCAATGAAATAAAAAAGCAGGGCTGTTTCTTTTTGCCGACAGATGCAAATCGATTTTTTTCAATCGTAGAAAAAATGTCCAACAGAAATTCAGTCGCGAGTCCATGAAATTACATACCAAAATAAAGAGACTGTCAATATTGCACTGACAGAAACATTAAATGTCAACATAAAATGTAACAGAAAAAAAAATTACCAATCATAATTTTCATTCTTCATTTTATCTCACTTTTTAAGTTTTTGGTTATTCAAAACGTTAATTATAATTCAAAATCCAAAATTTCATTCATTCTGAAAATTCGAATTTCAATTTTTATTCTTTTTGTGATTGATTTTCAACTTTATTTCAGTCGCTCGTGTGAAGGAACCAGCGAATAATGAATTAGACGAATCGATGAAATAAAACTAACAAGAAAATAAGGTTTAATCCTTTTCTGGATATGAAGCAATTATCATACGTGATCGTAATACCAGAAATAAAATAGCAGCTGAAGATGTAACAATAGCAAAATGAAGTTTGTACTTCAAACAAGCGTGATAACGTACATTCGTAACATCATGCCACAATTCTGCAGATAGTACAAGTATTTATTTTGGCAGGCTAGCATGCTTCTGGTGTGTTCTTGCTGTATGTCTCGAGGCAGAAAGGTGCATCCTGGAATCACAAAATCGCGCTTCCTTGTTGAACAGTCGACGCACGTCGACGAGAGAAGGCCGGCGAATATGAAAAACCGGCCGACGGGATAAGAGCACGAACAAGCGGAAAATAAAAATAAGTGACAACGTTTGAGGAAGCATCGTTGTATCTCTTTACGATGTGGACCAGTCCACTATGCCAGCTTTTCTATTGCATTCGATCGATGTTACGTGACGTGTCTTAACGAATACAACTGAGAAGCAACAAAACATTTTATTTACCAATTTTACAACACATTCTTACCGCTGTTTTCGCCAGTTTTTGTTTCCATCCAACAATTCGTACTTAAATTTCATTGCAAGATTTTTTTTTCTCGAAACCCATCGAATTTTCTTGATTCCAAAACGTACAATTTCTTGTTACAATGTTTTTACTTCTAGTTTGTGAATTTTTTTTTTTTTTTTTTTTCACTTAATTCGTGTTTATTTGTAATGAAAAGTCCATTAAAGTTGCTGTTGATCAAATTCGTAGGTGGTAAGTTGAATTACTTTAATCACACGGTAGTTTTTTAAGTTCCAGTAACTCCTAATCGTTACGGAATTGCCCAAGCGACACATTTATCAAAGAAGTAAATCGCACTGTTAGAAAAACTGCATATTTTACGAATAAACAATTTAGCCGGAGTCAGTTGTTTTGACGTTTTTGAAATTGATCCAAGAATTACGTCATGTAAATTGAAAAATTACCACAAAATTACGACTAGAGAGGTATAATTCAAGAAGATTAGAAGTGCCATTAATTAGATATTCTTGCAGTTGATTAATAATTACAACACGGTTTGTTGTTGCGCTAACAATTTTCACGCTCAAAACTCAATTTGCAATTACCATGCTGACAAAAATTAGTCGACTTGAAAATGGCAAAAAGTCAAGTTTGAATGTTTGATGTTTTTTTCCCCAAGTTGAAAATTTTTTCGGAAGTAAAATGTAAAAATTATACAGAATAGGAAACAAAAACTATATTTAAAATCAAATATCAAGTCGTGTTTATTCGAACGATTGCATAAACGCTTCAAATTTTCATGACCAAGGCGTTGTAAATCAGTAAGTCAACTCGAATTGATATTGCAAAAAATTATTCACCTTTACGTCACACGACGGAATATTTCCTTTCAATCGGGAGGCACAAATGAATGCATGCAACCGATGCATATGATATTGGAAACATCTCGACCGAGCATGGGGTAAAAAATCAAATGACGTCGTCGGAAGGATCAATTGGAATGTTAAAAAACTGATGACGTCATAAGGTACCGGCCAAAAGGATCGGATCGACTCGCCACTCGTGTCCTAGACTTGTCATGCAACTCGAAATCTGAATTTCCATCTCGTTGGAAAAGTACATGGAGGATCTGTTAACGGAATTTATGAAATCAAATTACTGGCCGCAAAATGCCACCGCTCGTGGTATAACACTTACGAAGAAAAACATAAAAGACTGTATAAATATAAAAGTTCATAAGTTATATCGCGTTAGCTAAATGATAACACAAACTTTGCCCGAGACACTTTTCTCATAAATATGCATCGACGAACGCAGAATTTAACTCTCGTCCGTATCTGAGTAATTTACCTGAATTAAGAAACATTTACCTTCGGCGGGTACAAGACTACGCGAATTAAGCTGTATCTTTCTTTCGAAACGAGTATAAACGTTTTGCAAAACTCTGACATATGAATATTCACACCTCCCGAAAATCCCGCTCTCGAACCTCCCGCTGGAATTCAATTTTCAAAAATGTCGAATTAAAAAATTACATCCTCGTGTATTTTATTTTCATCCGACTTTCTTCTGATTCTTTTTTTGCAGGCATTTCTTTCGATGTCAAAATTACGGTGAGTTCAATTACATTCATCCTTGATTTCTCAACCTAGACACGTGATATTGACAAATTAACGGTTATGCGATTCCTTAAGACCGATCTGAGCTCGAGCAATCTCTTATTTGAAATCATGCCCAATTATATATCGAGTCAATGTTTAAAACAAACTTGTTTGCGAATGAACTCGATCTCAAATCACGTTTACCTCGACCGATTCGGTTGGGCGGGGGAGGGGGGGGGAGAAAAAATAGCGCGACCGCCGCCGTCGCGAGAATGCACTTAATCGAATGCCACACGATATGTACATAGAGTAACGCGCCGCTCTGCTAATTCGGCAAATTCGATTCGACGAATTTCACTTCGCTTTCGCATCGCGGTTACGTGTGCACCCTCCTGAATTATTCATGAGATTTTCGCAGTATGAACTTGACTCGAATTATGATGCAGACTTTCCTAAAAACGATACTTACCTCAGATTTAAGTCTTACCAACTTGTCGTTATTGTTAGCCCAGTCGGCGGATCCTTTGAGATATAATAACACCGCGACCAAAAATGACAAAGTTTCGAAGGTAAAATTAAGATGTCAGAGGCTGTTAAGAATCTGTTATCATACTAACAGAGATGTCAAATTTATCTTTTCTTATGTCGTATAACAACTACAGATTATATCTTCATCATATTTATTTTTATTTTTTGTGTTTAGTTGGTCTTTATATCACATTTTTATAAATTTCTTTGTTACAGTTGATTCATCAGAAAAAAAAAACAATTCTATTTTATTCACGTCACATTCACAGCTTTGACATAAAATTATTGTTTGTTTTTTCAAACTTCTGGTTTGTATTCGTCAAGAAAATTAAAGCATTATAATAGATTCGTTAAAACTGTCATAGTTGAGAAAAAAAGTACAAATTGTAGATTAAAACAATTGACGTTTGGAAAAAAAATGTAACAAGTTAGAGAAACGAAAAAAAAAAACTAACAAACAAATAACTAGCGTCAATACGAACGTATATCGGAATGTGTGTCAACCCTTTGTGTCGAAAATTAAAAGAGTAATGAGTTTTTGATTCACGTTGGCGGAAATGTGTAAATGCATATTTTTAATTCTAAAAAAACGCGCTGTGTCTTCTGTAAAGGAGAAAAGTCTGATGAGCTGTTGAATCAGTAACATGTGCTGAGTTTATGTACAAGCTAAATTTTTTCCATCATAAGCTATTCGTGCAGTCACTTTGCCATATTTTTTTACATTAACATCATATTCTTTGCACGATAAAGGACTTTTTTTCATTTTTTCAGTTAAATTGAGATTGTTTAAATATCATTAATAAAGTAAATTATTAATTCAAAAAGACATCTTTATCAGCTTTGATTTCTTTGTTCTAGTGAAAGACTATTTGAAAAAACTCGAATTTCAAGTGGCAGCCAACTGAGATAATAAAAATGAACAATTTGTAGCAGGAAAAAATATTAATTGGATTATAACATTCCAAAGAACACGAAACATTTATTTTTTATCAACAAAGTAGTATTTAAAGTTCGTCGACATTGGCATTCAACAAAAATTTGCAAAAAAAATTGCTTTTATTTTTCATCTTACAGTGACTCCAAAATTGCATTTCAGAGCTCTCGTTACTTTGGAAACTGAAATTTTCCATACAGTGATTATTGAAACATTTTGTATTCCATATAAGATACTGAACTAATTTGAATTCTGCATGCATCTTTTGGAGAAAAAAACTAATTTCTCAACGTCATTGATAATGTGCATCGTTTTGTTACATCCTTATTTTTGATAAAATATTTTATACTTGACAATAATTCAGATGAAAATTCATGTACCAGCATAAATGGCACATATATGACACATTAATAAGACATAAAATTTATTGTTCCATAAATGCCAAACTTATTCTATATGCCTTATTTATTCATATTAAAATATATTTGTTTAGAAATTTAGATTGTTACTAAAACTTTATCTACGAGTCATTTCAAAAACTTTTGTTAAAAAATACATATATATCTTCAACAGCTACATTTTTATTTTAATAACAGTAATAGAAGATTTGTTTCCATTTTAATCAAAACTTTTCATTTTCAATCGTTTGATGTTTGTTTGCACAAATAAAAAATTTTTTCCAGGTGTATTCTTTGATTCATTCATCACAAAATTGGCTTCACAATTAGTTTTCAATCACAATGCACATGACATTACTCAGAAACAAAAATTTATCAAAACAAAAATTTTATCATCCCAAAAAGATTTTTGAACAAATTTTAATAACTATAAAAAATGTACCTAACCACAACTTTTGTCGTTCCGGAAAATGTTGTCAAAAATTGTTTGAAAACAAATTGTTTTTATTTCTGTGATAGAAAAAAAAGATTATTATTTGGTCGAGTATTTTTCAGAACAATGACAAAAACAGATATAACAAACACCATATAAGTTTCCATACGAATCATAGAAATTGTGCTACTGTCATTTAAATGATCTATATATGTAACATATATGGCAACATGAGTGGTACATTTATGGTTATATAGAACAACACTTTTCCAACAATTTTTTTCATTCTCTTCCGAAAAGCGATCGTGAAACAAAATGAAAGTGAAAGAAAAAAATCATTCTACCAACAAAAAACCAAACGCCACTTATATTGTTAACAATTTTCAATTTGTATGTGTTTTCAATAACAAATTGAGTGTACCAAGAATTTACGACAGCAAAAAATAAAAAAATAGAAAAAAAACATCAGTCTAGTTTATTTGAAATGTTGTCAAAATAATTTTCATAGCAATAAAAAACACAATTTTATGAGCCGCTAATGCACTTCCATTTCCGCAAATTGGATAAAAGTGAAATGAAAAAGCGAATTATGATAGGATTTGAATTAGTTTGACAAAGCGTGCCTCTCTGTAACAAAATACACAAAAAAGGTTAAAAGAAATGGAAATGCCTTCCCACGTCGAACCAGTTCACCGGCTTAGTCGTATAAGAATTCATTCTCCTTTCCCTTTGGCTTAGACGCTTCGCCGAGTTCTTGCAACAATGATCTGCTGATTCGCCAAAACAGAGTGTCGATTAACAAAGTACGCGCGCTCAGCTGCGTCAATATCTGGATATTAGTGATCAAAGTGGTTACTGCATTTAACTTTGCTAATCCGGATTTACGTGCTACTCAAGTTTGATTATCTACGAATTTCTGGTTAATTTGTTTTTAGTGCTGCGATGTTCTGCATTTTTTAACAATCATGAAACCAATTAACAATTTCGAGTGGGAATTATTCAAATGACAGAGTGACAACAGTTTTCAAATAATTACGTCCCTTTAATAACCGTAAGTAAAACATTCGCACAAATATTTGCACCGAAATCAATATGAAAGTATTTTGCAAACGGCAATGAAATGGAAAAAATAATAAACCCCATCTAGTTTGTAGAAATAAAATTCAATCAATGGTAAATGTAATGACTTGCTCGGAAATTGAAGGTTCATTACGGCAATTTGACAAATTTATGCACAGTGATTAGTTCGAAATCAAGCCGGTTCCCAGTGATAGTGAGAAAACTGCGGTTTTCGTTCAAACGTTTAATCAAAGTTCATTTTAAAATTAACAGTTTCTTGTAATAATCTCATTTTCGTTCTAATGAAATAATTCACTTTCGTTCAGTTGAATTTACATTTTTGAGCGCTGGCCTTTCCCAACCAATTATATTGCTCTTCCACTGAATTAAGTCAACTGCATCGTCACTTTCGAGACTCTTCTGACGACATTGTGTTGACAAATTGTTTGTAACGTGTTGCGCGAAAACAAAAAAGAAACTACATGATTCACGCGGTTTTACTCCTTTTTTTTGTCCACTTCGAATTTACATTCTCACGCTTAAATGAGCTGCACTCGCAATGATCATGATATAATTAAAAACGCTCTCGGAATATTTCATTCACGTAACATTCAAACTGATGTAACAATGTAAATTTATCAGCGAAAAAAAAACATACGAACAAAAAAAAATCAGACCGATCAAATTATATCAAATGACTTTCAAAATCGTCAAAAATTCAACCACGTGAAATTAGAAAACTACGAATTGCGTGATAAAAAAAGATCCCTTTTTATCCATTAAAAGAGAATACCTAACAATAAATTTCCCTTTTAGTCTCAGAAAAAAGCAGAGTTCAAGCGTCAGCCAGACATTTCTCCGCTATCAAACTCGAACGTCCTTGAACGGGGTCGGCTTTCTCGCGCGACATTTCAAATTAATCATTCAGTCCCACCGTTTATTTTTCAGCCTCACACATCCTAGACAAGGAGCCGAACGAAAGTGACCCGGGATTTCTATCGATCAGATGGCGCCGCAAAGGCCACTGGATCTCTGAAAAAAACTTCTAATTTTATTCGCCATGCCTCGATTCTGCCTGTCCCTCTTGATCCAGCTGGTGCTTCTTTGTCTGACATCAGCCAGCTCCAGCACTCGGCAAGACACCAACTTTTACTCCCAATCAATTGTCTCCAACGGACACCAACAGGGCAGGGTAGTTGCCCAACCGCGGTTTGAAAATGTGTTCCCCAGTGTGGCGCCCGAACTGGACACCATCGAGGTCGCCCTGCAAACCCTCCCCAGAGAGAGCACCTGCAGGAAACAGAGCGAGCAGATCATCTCTGGGCTGCGACAGCTGAGGACCTGGGCGGCGAAATTTTATGATGCGTCCGGCAAGTTCCCAGGCGGTGTTCTAGCAGGCTCGCAATTCGAACTAGGAAACTTTGACGAGTGTTTGAATATTGGGACCGATGGGGAAGAAGATGCGGCGCCAGTTGGAGTCTCTGGCCAGTATTGCCTTACGGAGATCGACGTTCGGGTGCCCGAATCTTTCCTTGAGATGCAAGACACGATCTGGTGGAAATTCCAACCGGCCAGCGAGCGATATGAGGAATACATTAGCAAGTTGCACTGGGCCGTATGTGCGCCAGCTTCGTGCCCGCCCCACGATATCGAAGCGGTGTTAGCTGGCATTCTGAGCGCGTCATTCAACTCGTCGGAGCTGCGCCTCCACCCCCGCGTGCGCCCGCAAAAATGTTACAAAAACCAACCGATCTCCGTCAGCACTGCTGATATAATTTATGTGTAAGCTATCAAAGTGCCTTTCAATATCACAAATTTATTCCGAGTTCCCCCTCAGTTGCGAATATCAAAGTATGGTTTTTTTCTTTATTATTTAATTCTTTTTTTTTCATTCCAATTGTGAAGTAGATTTTAATTAAACAGGTCAATATTAAAATTATTATTCGAATCAACAAAAAAATTGAATCATTAAAAGAATGATTTTCTGTTCGTTTGAATTTTGTTTTTATACATTCTTTTCTTGAATTTTGTCTGGAGAAAAAAAAGTGGACAAGAGCTTATCAAACGGGAGAGAAAAAAAGGTCCGTCATTCGGATGGAACTTTCACTTACTCTTACTTTTTTGTTATTGAGAAATCATGCTGATCAGCGGGCCTAGCCGAATATTGTGTAAGGATAACCGAAAAGAATCTGGCACACATTATGTCATGACGGGACATGTAATAGTTCAGAAGAAATTGGGCTACGAAAGTTGTGATGCGATTTTAAAAGACTGGATTCCGGGTTCAGCTGATACCTCTTGCAACACAGCGGCCGTTGTCCTGCTCACATCATTGTTATACAATTTTTACCCAACCTCTGAATAATTAAAGAATTATTACGACTGATACTCGCAACTGACTATTAAAATCCAACAAAACGGTTTGATAAAATTAAAACTTTTATATAAATACTAAAAAAATGTTTTCTTTATTTTCCTTTTTTTTTTTTTTGTAATTGCAATGATTATGAAATTAAAAATGACTCTTTTTTATTCTCTTAAATAAAAGACAAGATTTTATCCGACCGTTTGTCTACTCTTAAACGCACAGTGGTTGTAAAGAATAATTTGTACAATGAAAATTATTTTTCTTTAGGTTCTGGATTCGATTTAATCCAAGTTGTTCGTATTTTTCAGGTGCATATTGCTCTCGATAACATCAACTGTTATTACCGGAACGATATTCCACGTGTTTTATAGGTGGAAAGGGGACATACCAAAAGGTGTGCTCTCGCAGATACTAGTCGCATTTTCATTAATATCTAACTGGAAAAAATTGATCGGGCCTGCACACAAGGACGATTTGAATCTGGAATGTATATCGGGCATAAAGTTTGTCTCGATGGCACTAATTGTCGCCGGACACTCGTTGATATTTGTCGTTAGCGGCCCGATAGTCAACGAAAAATTTTGGAAAGATGTACGTCCCTGATAATTTATCCAATTTATCCATTCTATTTTTGTGAATTGCATTTACTAATTTTGTTTCATCATTTTTCTCACACTTAGGCTGTCTATAAAGTTGAAAACGCAGTATTTCTCAACAACCCGCTGCTTGTCGATACTTTTCTATTTCTCAGCGGTTTTCTTTTCTGTCGTATATTGTTACGCGAATTGGATAAGAGGAAATCCATTAATTTTCTTCTCCTTTATTTTTATCGATACCTGAGGTGAGTGTACAACTGTGTTGCATACAACTTTTTCTTATAAATAACACTGAAAAGGAGTAACCCGATTTTTTTATCGCACCATGTTCTCCCAGTTTCTTTTGAAGTTTACAAACTTTTATCAAACACTTGAGAAAAAGTTGCAGGGAATCCGATTATTTGATTCATAAAAATGTTCGAGTATGAAAATTAATAAATACACGTGCTTTGTATTTATACAAATTTTGCATTCAAAAATTCATATCTCAGATCAATTAACATTTTTATTTTTCTAAAAAAAATAAAAATACAATCACTTTAAATAAAACATAAATGTTTAAAATTGAATTATATTTGTTAAATATTCAACAAGTTTTTGAAAATAATTTTTTCACTTCCGTGTATTGATTGATTTGTGATTGGCAGTAACTGTCGAGCATTGAAAATGAGAATAATTGTATTTACATTTGGGATGTCACTTAATTTGTGTCTGAACGTCATACTTTGCACAGGTTAACGCCAGCATATATGGTGGTAGTAGGCCTTTACGTGACTTGGTTGTCCAAATTAGACTCCGGACCATTTTGGTCACGCATGCAGCTCGAACAAGAGAGATGTCTCAAATCCTGGTGGGCAAATATTCTTTACATAAACAACTACGTCAACACAGACAACATTGTGAGTTACTCATTCTAATAACCAAACAGAAAATAAAAAGCAAAAATAATTATTACAGTACAATACAAAAATGTAATTTACATTCCAGTGCATGTTTCAATCGTGGTACTTGTCTGTGGACACTCAACTATTCATACTTGCTCCTGCCATCATTTATCCGCTTTGGAAATGGAGGAAACCCGGGGAAATAATTTTGGCTAGCGTTACAGCCATCTCCGTATTAATACCTTTCGCAATGACTCTCTTAAATAACCTAGATCCTACGTTAATGGTCTATAGACCGTAAGTATCTAATGAATACGATTATATAAAAAAGTAAATTATTGTGAATTGTCGTTTTAAATATCAACTTATGCAGGGAAGTTAAGGACATTTCGACCAACGAATATTTTAAGACCACTTACATCAAGACTCACATGAGAGCCAGCGCCTACTGTTTCGGACTGGTCTTTGGCTACATCGTGCACCGAATACAAATAGACGACATTCGCATCTCAAAGGTAATTTGAAATTAAAATAAAATTATGGAAATGAAATGAAAACCACGTTATTGAGTTCATTTTTTTATTCAACGGTGTATCGATCTTATAAAATAACTTTTCTTTACAGAGAACCTTAAAAATTAGCTGGTTGCTCTGCAGCTTGTTTCTCGCGGTATCAATGTTCTCTATAAGTATCTTTTATGGGCCGAGACAAAATTACACGGCACTGGAAGCTGCCGTGTACTCAGCGTTGCACAGAGCGTTTTGGAGCATAGGCACAGGGTGGATTTTAGTTGTCTGCATTACTAATAATTCAGGTATTAATGTGATGGAAAAAAATTTTTTTTATGACTGAATTGATGATTCAATTAATGAAAAAGCATTAAACGAAGACGGCATTTTTTGCAGGTCCCTTAAAAAACTTTTTAAAATGGAGACCTTTTGTGCCTCTTAGCCGCTTAACTTACACAGCGTATTTGATAAACGGCTTTGTCGAATTGCACGGTTCGTCGACGATAAGGGTTCCTCAGTATTTGAGTCGATATAATTTGGTAATTAGTCTTCATTTATTTCTTAAGCCCCTGTGATCTTGAGTTACCATGAAGTATAATTTTAAGTGTAATCTTACATGACTTTGATGTTCCTGTTTATGATTTTCAGTTATGTAATGTATTATCTCATCTCCTCTTGACATTTGGAGGTGCTGTCATATTGTCAATGACATTCGAATCACCCATCCTAGGCATAGAGCGAATATTTTTAAAAAACGGTATGAAGTTCAAGTTAAAAAATTTATTTTTCTTTTATCCATTTTTTCCATATTCTCATTTGCTTTTCTTTTCATTTCAGAACGTAAATCGGATGACTCAGATTGCAAGAAAACCGATAGCGAAGAAACCACGACTACTGAGTCTTAATTTGTTTTTTTTTATGTTTATTTTTATTTGTTTGTTATGATAATGTATTGTTTGTATGAAAAAGACTGATGTACGATTTTTGATTGTATAAACCTATTAGTATATAAATGTAAATAGTTGAAATTAAAATGTCTTCTTAAAATAGCCAATGACTTTTTGATGAACAAAATAAATTTGTCCTGTCACCTCTACTGACATTCATTTGGATCGTCAACTTCCCAGAGTATACAATCATCATCTGCTTTTTTCTTTTGTCGTAATACTCTGTAGCTCCAAAAACGTTCCTCTTCACTTGTACAATTAACCGGTTCCGGATCCTCGACTGTTTCCAATTTTGAGCCTGCTTGTACCTCTTCAATTTCTATGCTCCTTCCCTGCCAATTATAATTTAATTCGTATTCTATAGCTTTCTCTCCGCCTGTTTCGCCATCATTTTGCGAACTATCGTTATCTGTCTTAATTATACTTTCTACATTTTTTACTTCCTTTATCGCATAACTAACTGAACCATCTTCTTCAGATCTAGACTTTTGCTGTTGCCACGCTTTTTTAAACGGATGATCTTCATCTTGTTCCTGCAACTTTGGTCGTTCCGGCAACAAATACTCCGGATCCTCTTCACTGGCTTGGCTTTTAATTATCGATTCTCTTTTGAAGAGTCCAGAAGCAGCCCTTGGTACGGAATCCTTATCATCACTTCTTTCAAACTGCCTATCAGGGGAAAGTTTACTCAAATCTTGAACAGTAATTCGTTTGCTGTTTTTTCTTAAAACAAAATCGAAATTCGTCACATCTTCGTCTGTCGACGTAACCTGACTGTCTGAAGTATACGAACTCTGTTCCTTGCCTTTACTTCCATCCTCTTCACTCTGAGATAACTCTTGCGGTTCTTTCTTAAGAAGACCTTCATCCTCCGGTTCGCTCGGCTCGAGGGAAGATCCCAACTGAGAAACCTTAGAAACCGTCCAAAAATCTATACTACCACTATCTATTGGATCTTGTAACAGAGCAATTTTTCCTTCGGCAGAGGATCTCCTCTTTAAGGAATCCATCTCTTCATCCTTGATTACATCAGAGTTCGATCCTCTGCGGATCCTCAGATCATCGTCCCAGTCTTCTTCGTCGCTAACTCGCGGTATTACAGCAGGCTTCTTATCAACTTTCTTTTCCTTATCAAGTTTGTCTTCGTCGCTCCCCGACGAAGGTCCTTGATCAATTAATTTTGGAACAAATAACCTGTTAGATCTGGGAGAATATTCCCGACTTCTTCTCCCAACTTCTCTATTTAAAGACAGTGATCTTTCATTTCTTACAAATTCCCACGACTGGCCTTCTTCAGAATCCAAACTCGAGGCTCGATCTCTGTAGTCGATTTTATGGTACCTATTAAAATCTTCCTTGTTTGATCTAGTGCTCGCTCGTGAACCGGACCTGTCCCGCCTCCGAAGTTCAAACTCGTCACCTCGGCTCAACCTTGCATATCTTTCTCTAATGTACAGTTCCTCGTCGTCATCGTCATCATAGATCAAACTGGAATCTTGTGAAAATTGTCTCAAGTCTTCGGAATCGTAAGCATCACTTCTGGAAAAGGATGTTTTCCTCGCATCTTGTCGCTTGAGTCTGGCTCCCTTTGATTCTTTATTGTCATGAATTTCATCTTCCAATAAAGTCTCTTCGGGCAACTTCTCCACTGTTTCGGTTTTCACTTCGTTACCCTTTTCATTTGAAGTTTCATACGTGCATTCGAGAAGAACATTTTTCACCTCTTGCATAGGAATGTCAAAGAATAAGGTAATTACTACAGAAATGAATACGACGACGCCAAATTCTGGAAGATTTATCTGAAAATAATAATGAATATCAAATGTAATAACGCATCATGATTATTTTTAAACTAGTGGTATTGTATATTTTTTACCGCTTTGATTATTCCAAATTCTGATGAATATCTTGTAGATGCAACATTGTAGAAAAATACGGCAAATTGTGACAAGTAGATGGCATATGAAATTCGACTGAATACAACCAACCAATAATTTGATAATACTTCATTAATGATACCTAAAAAAAATTTTAAATATAAATAAATACATTTATTTATATTCAATTTAAATAAATACATGGAATATATAATACATATAAAAATATAATGTATTTAACATTGTTCGCACCTCCATGATTTGTAAAGCAAGCAAAAATTATCCACACTAATGACAGTGACGACACAATTGGACTTATGACCGCATAACTAGCGGCTTCTTCAACATCGTAAATGTAATCCCTCCTGGCCAATCGCCATGGTGAAAAAATTGACCATGATCCTAAGGCAACAGCAACTATCCACCCAATTATAACAAAAACCTAAAAATCAATCAAACTTGATCAATTCAAACTGAATCATGATTATAAAGTTTTTGCAACAATCAACAAATTGTAAAAACCAATCAAGCTCCAACATTGTTTTTCAAAATATTGATCAACTGTTAAAACTCTTTTATTCACTTTCGAGTTACTTGTTCGAAAATTTTTATTCAAATGTAAAATATGTTATTACTCATCATAAAGAAATGTGTAATGATTTGAAAACAACCAAACTGGTAACTATCTTTGAAAAGTATTGTATATAATTTTCATTGCCTCGTGCTTTATTCCGTAAGTTCAAAAGTTGTTAAAGCATCTTGAAAGCAACTACGTATTTCTACAAATACAAGCTGAATTATTTAACCCTTTGGTTAAAAACTTTCGAACCGCAGAAACGTAGTAAATCTGATGAAGTCGTAGCAAAATAAATGAAAAACCCATCAGGTGATAAATTACATTACTTGAAAAACGAGGTGACTCATCTTTATTTTGGTGTTTCCATGAATTTTTCTACTTTTATTTTTATTAATAAATATATTTTTTATGAGTTGAAAATATGAAATATCTCGTTCTCACCTTGTGTAAGCGCACATATTTGCCTGTATATTGTATAAACACCCCCAATGCTACTCCGAACAAATAAGGAGTCGCTCGATGAATTGATATAACATAAGTTAAATTTGCAGTCTTATAAAGTTGTTTCAATCTGTCATAAGTAAATAATTATAAGTCATTGGATAATATATTGTAAACAGTACGCCATTATTGATTATGCAATAATATTTCTAGGACAATATTAATTCATCTCAATGAGAGAAACAATGACATTATTACTCGTGAACTACAGCAAATTAAACTGAAACCGTGATAGCAAATCAGTACAATGAATTAACGTAATGTCATATATGAGTAAATAATCCAACAGTGTGCATTAATGCATTTGATATAGTGAAAACTGTTGTATCAAGTCATATATAAATTCAGTCGACTAGAATATATGATTGTCAAATCAATATCGAAGCAGACTTTTTTTTATTTTTATTTACAGTTTATATACGAGTTAATATAAAAAAATAAATTGGAATATTGATGTTTCGAAGAATTACTCACGTCATTCCATGAAAGATAACCAGAGACAAATTATTGTACACGACGGCAAAGTATCGCAATGTTGCTGAAACTTGTAATAGGAAAAATATCAAAAGTGCGCCAATGACGGGTTTGGCACGTAGAAAATAAACTAAAATCGGTGCAACAAGGGACAATTGCATATCCAGCGCTAGTTGGTGAGTGTGTGTTGCGCACTGAAAAGTGTAAACAGACTTTCAATATTTATTTGAATGAAACATACAACGCTTGCAACGAGAGAAAAAAAAACGATAATGTACCATTTCTTCAAAAGGGAAAAAATTCTGAATGTAGAGTAAATTTGTCCACGCGTTCTTCTTGCAAATATCTGAATTCGCTTTTATCACGCTGTTCCACTGTGGGCCTGATCCGACGTGCTCCATCACAAATGTGTAACCAAAAAATGATTGACTAACAATGATGGAGTCAGTCTGAAAAATAAAAATAAGTGCAGATCAATTTGTGACAATCTATTAATTTACAAAAATGATTCGAATAATTTTACATGAAAAATTGAGATAAACAAACCAGTAGCTGAAAAAAGAAATTCTTATAAAGTTTGGTCTGAAAGAAAAAAATAAAGGATTATATAATTATTTTAATAACCATGCAAATTAAAAATTATATGAAAATATTTTTGAAATTATTGATATTAGGTTGATGTTTTACTATTGATTTTTTCCACGAAGTAATCAAACAGTTGTAGTGTACCAAACAAAAGACGCTACACTTTACAATATCTTGAAATTCGTGTGCTGAAGGGTGCCAATCAGTCTGCGCGTACACCATGTTTTGAACTTGAATGATATCACCCGTTAAACCCCCCTCCTCATTCGCTTTATGGCTTCTAGCTCAATGAGATACTTGAAGTGAAAATGAATTTTCATTTCAAAACCTCGTCGCAAGAAATATCATTGAGTTTTGAATTACTTGATTAGCACCTCTTTTGGAGCATGCAATAAACACATGCAAAAGTATATTACACGTTAACCTTAAATATACAAAAAATGTATTTAACTTATTAAATCAATAGCTCTGAAGTAAAAACAGATAAAATCATTTTCAAAATATAATAATGAAATAAAAAATCCAATAATTTAATCAATTGTGTTACCAGTCTGAGTACTTAGAGATTTACTTTTTTTTCAACTTTAACAATGGAGTTCTGTTTTTGCTTCTAAAACGTGGGAATAATTTTATCTTGGATTAAATTTTTGTATGTTGATTTTTGATTTGATAATGGTTAGCCACAAACGACTGGCTATTAACGTGTAAGTCAAAATGAATTCATTGTATTAAATGCGGTCAATTAGACTTGAATGGTTACCTAATATATCTGGTGACGAGTCGACAGAACCATCGTATTTCACCACGAACAGTAAATTCCTTGGCCATGTTGTAGGCAGTGAGCACTCCGCTGAGGAGCAAAAATGAATCCGTGTAAACCAACGAGACTCTCAGGATAGAGCTGATCGGATTATTCGCAACCTGTTTCGAGGACAATTAATGCCGAGGCCATTAAATCGAAATGACCGTCCTCGCGGAGAACGCAGGACCCTGAGGAAGGTTCGTACCTCGGTAAGTGTTACACGATTTGCGTATGGCATTCTGCTAGTTGGAATCAATTTGTGTGCTATGTATAAGGCTACCGTGGATAAAGACCTGATCCCATGAATACACGTCACGTCTTCAGGAAACGCCGCATTGTCTTTCAATAAAGCCCTAATGTTCCTTTGTAGAGAGAAAGACATTATTATTCGTTCAGCATAGTTTCCTGCAAATACAATTCAATTATTATTTGCAATTCAACTTTGTTTGGCGTGATCGTTTTGTTATGCATGCTCAATTTTCCAACCTTTTTCTTCTCGCTTTGCAAAATAATCTCGCACCGACGCTGTTATCACCAAGCAAACTATCATTGCGTAAAAATATCTGCAAACACAGTTCATTATTTTGCTTAGCAATTATTTGTCTGACAATTTTATTAATCGGTACATTAAAAAACGAGTTTGTAATAATTACAACTTAGCATGTGGTCATACGATCTCAATTTGTAAAAATTACGATACGTTCGTACTCAGTGCAATCTGTGGCGTAGAAACTTATAAAAGTCGTAACGCAAATACCTGACATGATTTTTTGACAAATATTTTTGAACTGAAAAATTTACGATCCCGATTATACCATTTACGATCTAGTTTGCCATTATTACAATCTAAAAAATGTGCGGTCTAAAAGATTTTTATCTCATTTTTTCAATGCAATCTGGATCGTAAACATTGCAAGTTGAAGATTTTACGATTGAGATCATACGAACTCGTTTTCTCAGACTAAATAAAATTTCAATGACTTACAGAACGCCGATAGTTTCTTTACTAAATCCTTGAGACGATTTTTGTTTAACGTAACACATATCCGGGTCAACGTCAACGGAAAACTTGATGCCCGAAGTTAAATTGTAGAGATGCAGTGCATCTTCCATAGCCCTTTTGGCATCATCTGCTGAACAAGCCGCAGGAAGGCACAGAGCCCAATTTACCGTGGTGAATCGCGGAATGAAATGGCCCGGCTGAAAAATTGAAACAAATTTGATTCTGGTAAACAAATCAGCAGAAGTAATCCTTCGGTTCGTAACATGAGAAAGTATGAGAAAAATGTGCATCTGCCTTTGATACAAAAATATTTCCTGCCAATCGATTCGCATCAATTAAAGTACTCACATCGTGCATATTTCCTCTTATAAAAGCACGGCCTTGCATCAGGTTTTCTGGTACTTTCATATGTGGACGAATGGCATGCAGATCCACAGTCGCAAGGCAATACTTGCCTTGAATTTTTATGATTTGTTCGCTGATTTTAACACGAGTCGATATACCGAGACACTGATCGAAATCGCCGAATTGATTGACGTTTCCACGCAGCAAACCTGCCGGGATCTTCGCCGTTGAATCCAGCACTGCAAAAAAATTCAATCACAGGCTGAAATTTTTTCGTGCCAAAAAGTCAAATAAGTTTCCACTCGAAAACAATTCCATTATATTAGGAAGAAAAAAATAGAACAATTTTCGCGCGGGAATAGAAAATATCGTTTTCTTTTTACCTTTTTTTTTCTTTCTTTCTTTTCTATTTTTTGTTTTATTACAACGCAAATCGGAGAGGCATAATTAAAAGCAAAAGTTTAAGACAAAAAACTTCCTGAATGTACGGTGCATTTCATTTGCATTTTGGTAAGCGAATGAAACGCGACAGATCTTTTTAGCGTTAATATGAAATTATTTTTCTCGTCGAGGGAAGAAAAGACGTGACGAAAATTATTAATAACGCGGGGCGAAATATTGTGCTCGGCATATAACGAACGTTACTTCAATTACGCTCATAAAAGAGTAATAAATTCGGTCACGTATCATTAATTGCGTGTTACGTGCAATTTCACTCACTTTGTAGCGCCCACAACTTAAAGCCTCGTAATTGTCGGAGAAAAATTTTTCCATGTTGTTGACACGCGGAATCCTCGACAGCTGTGAAATTTAGCACGAAGGTTGGCACGCTAAGAATCGCGTCATTCAACTCAGCTAACGTAATTGGACCATCGCTTCGTTTTTTCGGCTTCCCAGTAGCATGCTTTGCTGCAATTTCAACGCCAGATATTTAACAATAGAATTTTCGACTTATGTTGTGTCGATGAGTCGAAGGTGGAAGAAAAAAAAAAGCTACAACGAAAAGTTTGAATAATCGATGGAAATTCATTTTAAGAAGCTCATTTGAAATTGTCACAAAAACAGAAAGTTTAGTTTTGCAAAATCTCAAATTGCGGCTGCGATTTACATAATTTGCAAAAGCTCGGACAACAACATTAAAACGTCGTTCTAACCCTTTGAAGTTGAAAATAAATTGAAGAATAAAGTAAAATATAATATTATTACGGTAAATGCATTTTTCATTTTATTACAATTTATTGTATTTTCCAAGTGCATCGTACGGACAATTTATTTCACATTAAAACCTGCGGAATAATAACGTAAAACATCAGTTATATATTTATAACGAGGGGAAAAATTATTTCGCAGAAAATAAATATCAATAATGAACCAAATTATGTGGGATACTGAAATCTGGATGCGGACAGTTTATTTTAATTCCAAAGAGTTTTTTTAATTTTGCATCACGACAAATCAATATTCAAGTCAAGTCTAAAAATACACCCTAGTGAAAGCTCGTTAGCAAACAGGAACAGAGTGATCTTGAATTCAGAAATAACAATCACACAATTCATGGGCTTGCACGGTTACTTTTCTTTGCTTTTTATTTAGATTTTATTTATTATTGTTTATGCAAAGCGAGTCACAAACGAAGTTCAATTTTGACAACTTTACGATTTTGATTCTAAAATTAGATACAACAAATATCCTCCGGTTAACAAATAACTGTCTGTTTACATTTATGTGATCAAAAATAAAGCAGTGAATAAGCGCACTTTTGATTTCGCATAAAGCAGCTTTTTGATCATGAATTTTAAAATAAAATATTCTAATCAGCACTTACAATCATCTTGTTGGGACTTATCAATTTTCGCTTTTGTCGTCGTCCCTGTTGGCTTTCCAACAGGCTTTTGTTTATCAGACTTTGGTGTGGTCGACTGCGATACGATATTCGACATAACTTTCATAGTTTCTGATTTCGTGATATTTCTAGGCTTCGGACTCGAACTAGACGGATCATTTGCCTCCTTAATTTTGGGCATCGGTTTTGCAGCTTCGGGCTGTTTTATTCTGTCAGGCAACTTTGTTGGCTGTACGCTCGGGCTTTCTTTTGTGCTGGACACAGAAGGGGTTTCTGGATATTTTTTAATAGTATCGTTTGCTCTCCCGGCCCTATCTTTCTCTGCAAACTTCACCTTTTCGAGCTTTCGCACTGATTGCTTGGGACTTTCTTGTTTTTCAAGTTTCAACTCCTGCTTAGTAACTGTATCCTTCTCCTTTTTTTCTGACTTAGATTGAACCATTATTTTTTCGCTGCTTTCCTCTTCCTCATCTTCCTTTTTAACCTCTTCAGTAGAACATTCGAGTTCATCGATGGACGCCAATTCGCTCGCGTTATTTTCAGCCGATTCCTCGTTTATGTTTTCAGACTCATCTTCCAGCTCGCAATTACTTTCAGATTTTTCCTCAGTTTTATTTTCTTCCGAATTATCCTTCTCTCGAATTTTATTTATCGTTCCTGGTTCATTATCTTCGTCACTTTTAACTTTACTATCTGGCTGGCTAGTTTCAGTTTCTTTATTTTCTTCACTATTATTTTCACTTAAATCTTCATCTTCTTCATCATCTTCATCCTCGTCGTTGGAGTCTTCATTGTTTTTTTCACTTTTCTCATCAACGTCACTTTTTTCTAAATCTTCGTCAAGCAATTCTTGACTATCTTTTTCTTCACTATCTACTTCATTGTCATCTTTACTATCTTCTTCTTTCGCTTTCATTTTAGAATCGTTATCATCATCGCCATCATCATCATCTTCATTCGTTTCTTCATTTTGACTATCTTCTTTTTTCTTTTCTGTCTTTGAATTATCATCATCATCATCATCATCAGCTACCTCTTTACTACCATCCTTTTCATCATCATCTTCATCTTCTTTCTCTGAATCGTCACCATTAATTTCATCAGTATCATGTTTGCTCTTATCACCTTCCTCCTCACTCTCTTTTTTCTTCGAAACATCATCATCTAAAACCCCATCCTCAATGACAACATCTTCATCTTCAGCACTGATGTCCTTCCAATGTTTCTCTGCGAGTTCAACTTTTGCATGAGACCTAACAACCCTGTCTTTATGATGACCCCCTTTATCGTCGGTGTCCACATCGACAGGTGGCCGGTGACTCTTGGCAAACGTCCCTCTTATGCTGACTCGCTCTAACTTCTTTTGATGCAGGTGCGTTGATGATGAAGAACATTTGCCGCTGATGCACGTACCCTTCTGGTCCGCATGCCCGGCCTCGCGCAATTTAAACGCACAACCGGTGTACAAAACAACCACCAACACGACAATAGCAACACACTTGCCCGAAACGGGCACAGCCATGTTTCACAAAGGTTTCACATTTGATGTTGAGTGCAATCTCATTGAAAATTTCGCCCCGGGCTGAAGCAGCCGAAGCTGCACAATTGTCAACGTCAGTTTTGCTGAATTCTTATCAATTTTGGTCCAATCGAACGACACAGCGGTTGAACTGTTGAACGCAACAACCGGATGTCTAGATGACGGTAGGGCCTACTACCTTCCCGGCTGTTCCACGCAGAATTGGAGCACATGGCAGTGTCCCAAGGCAGCCCAGAAGGAGTTTTATTTAGCACCAACGCTTCAAGTCAAGAGGCAAGTCGGAGCTGAGAGCCCGACGTGAGCGCCACGCCGCGTTACGTAACGTATATAGACAAACTTTTGAGATCTCTTTTTGTGCGCGCTGTAGTACGTATTCTTTCCAAACTCTTCACACAGTTTCGAGCAACCTTAGATAATAGCAAGGGATTCGTCGATATTTTCCGTCAGCTTGCGAAATAACATTCACTAATTCACTCAAACAAACAAACCGTGTTGACACAGACGTTTTAGAAATAAATTCACGATTCTCTAAGGTGGCTATTTATACTACTAAATCTGTGTTAAACACCCGAGAAAGAAATATTGAGAAAACATCAAATGACAATAGTAAAAAAAACAACACTCAAAGATGCATTTGCGAAATAATATTTTTGCAAAAAAAAAAAAACAAGATCTCAAGATTTTGCAATGAATAATAAACTGAACAAACGGGAAATTGAAAGATTGAATTTTTCACTTTCATCGACAATAGAAATATGGGAGCCAGTATTTCAATTTCAATTAAAATTGTTGTAGGTCAGTTGTGTATGATACCACGAAAAATTGGCGCAATGAAGTTCGACAAAGTTAAAAATAGCAGCGTGAAATTCATCGAAAGAAAGATATTACAAACAAACTAATAATAAACGAAGAATCGAGAATCAAAAAAAAAAAAAAAAACATTTGCAGAGAAACGTGAAATTGATAGATATTCTAAATTGACCCAGCTCAGTGGAGAAAAGCGTATTTGTGCTAAATCAGCGCACCATCTGTTTTCATTGAAACTAGTTGACTGTAAAACAACGAAATGCATATAGCGTCTAGTAGGTTTAACGCAGCGAGTTACACTGATACTGCAAAGTTGACTGAAATGTGTAACATACATTTACATTAAACGCAATCAAATCCGCCTTTAGCCGCAAGGATTCATTGAAATTGATTTGCGCGTTGCAATTTTTTACGTCCCATGCACATAATCTTTCTTCATTTTTTAACAAACAGAAACTGGTTAATTAATCCCCCATCTGTTTGCCAAGCTACACATCATTTGAAACGATTAACCAGCGAACAATAAGTCCCTTTATGTTCAAAATCTGTTTTTCAGTTTTTAATCACGGTTTTCTAATATTATATTCCAGGCTGGATCTAAAACATGAAGCAACGAAAGATCTCAGGAACAATTTATCAGACTAATCGCAACAATTACATAACCCGAATTAAATTCAAGCAAGCGAAATTGAGACGACCGGATCCTAAGCGGGGATTTCTCTGAAAGATAAGCGCAGGGTTTCGAGGCTGACAGAAGACTTCTGGAAATGCGAACGGTCTTGACTTCCATAGGCCGTGTGGAGTCAGTGTTTTAAAGAAGAGCGTACGACACGGCCACGCGACGCAATCGACTAACCGGATCATTACTCCGCGTTCATAATATATAATTATTCGCGCCGCACGAACGGATTCGCGATATCGCAAACCTCGCTCGTGCAGGACGATAATCTCGTCTGGCCAGTGCATCCCCGGCAAAACTTTAAATAGCTCGGAAACAAGGAAAAATAAAGAAGCAACAATGTGTCGGCGATATCTGTGAAAGGATTTATTCTTGAACCGTTCGATTGACTATAGAACACGTGTGTTTGCCTGTGTCGTAACATCCGACAACTTTATTTAGTTTAATTTTAGCTTTGCGTTTTTCGTTCCAACGTTTTCTTACGGGGGAAGACATTCCAAATATACATCCGATCTGTAATCTTTTTTTACAACCTATAATCTGTTCTGCTAAGTGGAAAAAATCTTGTTTACAAACTGTTACAATAAAATTCTCACTTTCTCCGAGGAAACTTTGTTAAAAACGAAATTAAATTTGAAATGATTATGATAATTATTTGATATTAATGAATCTATTAGCGAACTCTGATTGAATTCGTTTCCTTTTTGTCTGGGGATTTGACGACAAAATAAAAAGTACTTTTTGGTGACACTGTGGAGAATTAATTAAAACATTGAACCGCGTTGAATTTTAAATCAACGACGATAAATTTATGGAAATTGTCCATTTTGATAATCGAAAATTAAATTATATTTATAACGCCGTCCTTATTATTTCTAGTTCCATATTTTACAGCGTGCTAATGGGTTGCAAATTTAATATCGTAAACTTATTGTGTCGATGCCTTTGCAATATGGCATCCCCGCGGTATTTATGTTATAATCGGTATACTATAATTTGCTCTCTGCCCATATTTATGTCTCTGAGAACCTTATGAACTTTCAAAGTTTGCAAATCAATTTCATTATTGTAAAACTAAATAGCAATTCATTGAATAAGCAACCGTGGTTCAATCAATACCAATGAGCTTTGCAATATCAATATTCTCACTCGATCAAGTGTCTTGTAATGCGAATGGCGCACCTCTGCTCCAAAATTCAATCAATATTTATATTTGGTTTCATTTGTAATTCCAAACTCTAAATATTTTAGTTTTGAACAATTCCAAAACTATTTGCTCTGGTCTGCAAAAGTCTTTTTGGCAAGATATTTATTTTTTGATTTTTTTTTTTTTCATTTGTAAAAAAAATTCAATCTGGAAAACGAACTTCATACCGAATTGAAAATGAACTGCGAATATTCAAGTTCAGAAAATCAGTCGCTGTGTCAACGTATATCCGAATGGTTTATTTTGTACGCCAATTATTCATTAGTATAATGAGTTAAGTAAACAAACGCGTAATCATCAATGTCACGCGAGTGGTAAATTGTATCAATAAGCGAAATGAAAGGACGTGGGTTTTAGTCGGCTCGATAAAATTATTTCGCCCAATATAGCGTTTAAGTAGTAAGAAAATTATGAATTAAAATTTGACAACGAATATTTTAATGATCAAAAATATGAAAGTGATAAAGTTAAAGCAAATTGCATTGTAAGTAATGAGAAAGTGAATAATTCCTTATAAATATTCATGAAAATTATCATCTTCGAATTCTCGTGGTTGATATACATTTGCATAAAATTTATGCGATATTTGAACATAACAAAACTATGTAAATTCGAATCATTCGCGCTTCGTAGATTGATTGTAACTCAAATTCGGTAGAAATTTAACCAAACGTTTTTAATCAATCTTTTCTCTCTTTTTTTCAGCGCACGTTTGTTTGTTAAATAATACATTTTCAAATAATAATTGTTGAATAACACCTTCATTGTAACTTAATTCTTCTCGCCAATTTCCTTATTGCGTTTTCATCAGGCAATAATTTTTCTCTTCCTACCGTCGTTTAAATTGCTTTGAGATGTTACATGTAAATTTCAACTCGGTTAATTTAATATTATCAATTTGATATAACGCCTTTTTTAATACGAAAATTTTATAACGCTCCAGTCGTTCTTCACCCGCGAGTTCATTGACCTAATTCATAACACTCCAATTAAATGACAACTTTTCGCAGTCGATTTAATAATTCGTAAAAAGATAACACATTTTTATAGCCCCGAGACAGAGCCGTTGAAATACAGCGGGCATAAATTTCTTTCCTTTTTTTTTTTTTTTTCACTTCCATCAATTTTTATGATTTTGTTCTCTCGTTTACTTGACTCTCGCCTTTAATTATTGAACGATCATAATTGTCCCAATTCATTCATTTGTATCAACGTTAAACGACTTCGGAAACAGAGACGCAAAAAATTATCTTTTTTCCTATAAAACACTGTCGTTTGCATCGACCCGCTGTCAAATATTACCAGTACATTTTTTTCACCAGTTATCCATTAGCACTGATATATTCAATCAATCCTGGCAAAAAATTTCTATCCCACCTAAATTTGATGAACAATCGCAAAAAAAGAAGTTGCCACGTCAATTTAAATCTCGTCTCGAATTTTTTTTCTGAACTAATTAACAACTTTTTGTTGAAGATCATGGACATCTCGGACGTCATCTCCTACTTGGCGTTTTTCGTTTTGCTTCTGTCCGCGCTCTATTACTACCTGACGTCACCGTTCGACTTCTGGCACAACCGCGGGGTGCCGTGCAAAAAGCCGACAATCATTTTCGGCAACTTCGCGTCGCAATTGCTGTTCAAAAAGTCGCAGGCCGACGGCTGTCGGGACATGTACAACTGGTTCAAGGAGGATCGCTTTTTTGGCGCGTACCGGGTGCGCTCGCCGATTCTGTTCCTGCGTGATCCCGAGCTGATAAAATGCATCTGTGTGAAGGATTTCGCGTGTTTCATGAACCGCGCGATCCCAGTGAATCCGGAGGATCCGCTCTCGGGCCACCTCTTCAACCTCGAGGGCGCCCTGTGGAAAAGTCTGCGCTCGAAGCTCACGCCGACTTTCTCGCCCGGAAAACTCAAAAAGATGTTTTATCTGTTGGCGGAGTGTTCGGAGAAAATTCAGCGACTGATAGGCGAGGTATCGAGCGATCGGGGCATCGTCGAGGTTCGTGAGTTGGCTGCTAACTTTACGATCGACGTAATCGGTAGCTGCGCCTTCGGCATACAGATCAATGCACTCACTGATCAAGATTCGCAGTTCAGAAAGGCCGCCAGGAAGCTCTCCAAACCCAGCTACAAGGCTGCACTGTGGCGTATGCTCAGATCTGCCATGCCAAGGCTCTACAAGTAAAGAATCATTGATTTTATTTCGTCTCGTTTTAAACAAACAATCAGCAACTTTCTTTTGTTTTTGTCTTTTTCTCCGATTTTTAAGAAGGTTCTAGCAATATGTGAAGAGTTTCAAAAGTGCATAGAATTCTGACTGGTTAAACATCTGAACATTTAAGAAACGGAAAATTTAGTAATGTAAATTTTAAAACCAATTTTAACATTTAAAAATATATATTAAAAACAATAATTGCAATGGGTATAATATAAGTTGTAAAAAGTACGATTAATATTGTAGTCTTGTTTTTTTAAATTTTATTTTCAAAATTTTGTGTAAGAAATTTTTTATATTATGAAAATAGTATTTTTACAATTTCAGTAAAATCGTAAAACTATTTTTTATTATCTGAATCAATTTTGTGATTAGAAAAGCATTTGTAAAAAGTTGTGTTTAGTACAAGTTTTCTAAACCTCGTTAGAATGATATAATATACGTTAGTGCGAAATTCAGCTGAGCCAGTTTGCAAAACAAAGTTTGATAAATTAAACCAAAATTTGCTTACGAACAATTAGTTTCATTAGCCGGGTTTGGCGGTGCGCGAGTGTGTTGCCTGTAAAATACTCGTTCGAGTTGGACACAAATCTAACGGATTTAATTGTCTGAGAGTAATTTTTGAACACGTCGTAAAATAAATTTCCAAAGAAAAAGAGGCCGAATAAACACGTAGTGCACGCGCGCAACTTGCCAAATTGTTGTGTGCATTCTACTAAATTTTTACTGGCCCATAATTAACTTTGATAACGTAATTCTGTCAAATTAGAGCGTAAGCCGCGGAAGCGTTATGAAAAAGGACCAACGTTTTGGCTGTCAATGTGAAACGCCACGCTCATGGGGCGACGTTTCATAACATCAGTCAGCCGAAATGTCTCCGACATTTTTGGCGCGCAATTTGCGCAATTTCGGTCCGATCCAAATCCTCCTCCCTAAGCTCTTATTGCAGACCGAATAATCGCGTTATAAAATAGTTGCAAATGTTTGATCAATTTCATTTGCAGATTGCTGAGGGTCCAGGTGATCGATCCGGAAGTTACGAAATTCTTTCAAGACATCGTCGCTCAAATAATTCGGCAAAGGGAGGATAACGGAATTAAGAGACACGATTTCATTGACCAGTTGATTGAATTAAAAGAAAGGAGGTTTTTCGAGCCTGATCAGGCTGACGAGGAGGAACGCCGCGCGCCCTCGGAAATCGGTATACACAAATTGATTACCCGCAGACTTGCGCTGTTCTTCTTCTCGACTTCTGTTTGCCAATCTGATGGAATATTCGATTCATCCGCGTTGCATCAATGCAATGTAATAATTCCATTTTAATGAAACTCTAAACGTCCTCCATTCCAAGCAGCCCCGAGTCAATTGAAATTGAAATATTCAATTCGCATACGAGTTTTGAACGAACAATCGCCCGTTGAAATACATCAGCCATTGTAAGACTCTTACATTCGTTTGGCTAATTGATTCATGAGTATACAAAAGTTGAAATGGAATGAATTATAATTGCAGTATCGAAAATAAAATAACAAATTATTACAAAACAACATTTCAACATTGACTTTTTCAACCAAGCAGTACATTGTCAAATATTCTACAAGTAACAGATCTCTGCCTGTTCTAAATTTTGTTCAGATATAAAAAGTAACGAAATAATTACAAAATACAATTTGAAATTTACTTTTCAACTTTGCAGAACATTTTCAAATGCTACAACTACCAGGAGATCTTTCTCAAGTTTAATTAAATATAAAAAATAATTTTTGAGAGATTCTTTCGGAAGAGTCATAGTAATTTTAATTTCAGTATGGTTAATGACGGATCATTACAATTTTCAGAGATGAACGACGACAGGATAGCCGCTCAGGCGTTTGTATTTTTTGTCGCGGGGTTCGAGACGTCGTCGAATACGATCGCGTTCTGTCTGCACGAATTGGCAAGGAATCCAGACATCGAGCTCGCCGCAAGACGCGATATTAATGACGCGATCGAGAGGAACAACGGAAAACTGACGTACGACGCCATCCAAGAAATGAGATTCCTCGAGCTGGTTGTTTTGGGTAAATGAAATTTCGTGCCCCGCTACTTGTCCAAGCGCCAATTCCCTTTTCTAGTTAGTATTCCCGTCGGAGCTCCCCATAAATAACATATTCATTTGCCGAGAATTTTTCATATTCAGAATAATGCAGCGTGATATTAATATCCCCCTGATATAGAGACCCTGAGAAAATATCCGCCAGCGCCTTTCCTCTCGCGAAGATGTGAGTATTCCTATCGAATACCCGACAGCCAAGTCGAACTGCCGCCAGGCATGAGAGTGGTCATCCCAATTTATGGCATCCACCATGATCCCGATTACTACCCCGAGCCGGAAGCATTCAAGCCCGAAAGATTCACTGATGAAAATAAGCGCACGAGACATCCCTACACCTTCCTCCCGTTCGGCGAGGGACCGAGGAACTGCATTGGTAAATACGCGACCGCAAAAAAAATCGTATCCTTTGAAGATCAAACGAACAAACTTTTTTCCTACATTTTTATACAGTCTTTTATAAGTATGAAGGAATCGTACGGTTTCGCAGATTTGATTTTAGAAAGTGACCCTACAGGGATTGAAATTAACGTCGAAGGCAATTACAATGCGGTTATTACATATAGCACGTGTGTTGTCACAATTGACAAAACACATTATCAGCTAAATCTGGACCTAGTTACGCAAACATGTCATGATAATTGCGTAAATTGTGTTTGAGCTTCCGGTTAGCGAAGCTACGGCTGAATCAGAATGCACACTTTGTGCAAATATGAGTGATGGATAGATTGACTTTTTAATTATCAATTATTTCGATCGAGTGAGAACACAATTTCTAACTGGGTGCCAACCGGAAACCTGGTTGACGCCCTGTCACCGCAAATCCACGTTTTTTTATTAAGAGAAATTGGATTTCCCCTAAATTTCTCGACGCATTAAAATATGAAAGATTTAAACAATTTTATATCTTTTCCAGGTTCGAGGTTTGCACTTTTGTTAATAAAAGTGGGAGTGATTTCTTTTCTGCGACAGTACCGAGTGGAGTTGTGCGAAAAGTCAGCTGTTCCCATGAAGTTCAGCAAACGCAGTCTTGTTACAGCAAGCGAGAATGGAATTTGGCTTCGTATTTCGTCTCTTTCTGATGAATGAAAAAAAGAAAGTCGCTGAAGTAATCGAAATTCCGAACGACGCATTTATTTTTAAAATAAGATAAAAATCTTGCTCTGTAAATAATCATATCTGTGATGATATAAACTGCATTTTACTGGCTACTTTTTTATGAATGACTGGTTTTACTACAAATAAAGAGTCAGCACTTAAAAAGACATATGCTGTGTTTATCTTTAATATTATAATATCAGTGACATAAAGCTTGCGCAATACAATATTTTGTTGACAAGAAACGGTAAATTGTAATGTAATCGTAAAATCATTATATTAACAATCGTAGGATCACGTAATTTCATTATAAAATTTAATCTCACAGCTACAAAATATCAATATTGGCTTGCGTATAAAATTGATAAAATATCGCGCTATTGTAATGCTCGCCAACACTTCTGATGAGATTAACGTACAAAAGTGTATCAAAATGATATCAAGATTCACAATTCGAATTTCCATTAACGCGATTCCCCGGTAATACGCATTCAAGTTTTAAATAACTCGCGTATTACCCGGTCAACCTATAAAGACTAAATTGATAGTTGCGACAATAATGATATCACAACCGTCGCAATTATTTGGTTATTAGATAAACATTTCGCATAATACTTTTGACGCACGCGTTAACTCATTTACACGACGCTGTAAACATTATAAATTACTCTGCGCATTAAATTTGCGTATTAAAATATATAAGTGAGTCGTCAATACGTTAAAAAAGAACTAATACAATTGTTTATGCAATACAGTTGTACAATTAATGTATCACGCTTACACTTACAATAGACTAATGTGTATATCACCAATCTAAACGTCAGAACATTATTTACAATCGTCGTTCCAGTAAAAAATTTTGGTGTATAAAAATCTGCTCTAAAATTCATTGACACATTCCATGTTGCCGTATAAAATTTCGCTAACATTCCACTTTCTTTTATAATAAATATAATGATCTATAAATCTGATGGTACAAATTTGTGTGCAATAAAAGTTGCAAAATAAATAAACAGCTTTTATATTGATAGACGTAAAAAATCATCGTTGACAGCCCGAGAACACTTTTCATTCTCCTTTTTCTACGGTATGGTTGCGTTTTTTTTAGACTTTTCGCTTTTTTTATGTAAACAAAGTTAGTTACAAATAATGCAATGGAAACCACTCGACCGTTTCATTGGTCAAATCAAATCGTTGCAACGGCAATCGAATGCCACCGAGAAACTCGTTTTCCTGCAATGTGTCGTGATTCCAAATAGTAGCTTCCAGTGTTCGCTCTTTAATTACTTCCAGTGGCATTCGGTACTCCAACTGCGAGCAAAGGAAAGAAATTATCGAATTTAAGAGAATAAACGCGAACGCAACTGCGTCCATCAAACAGCGAAATACATGCGAAAAAATGTTGACTGTAATGAGTTATCGATCCGTGGGGAAGTCGATAATTATCAAAATCAAAGATTCCCCGAGCAACGGAAATGATTAAATTAAAGCAGATAATACAGGATAAATGGTCTCACCATTTCCATGAATGAGGGATGACAGTTTTTCTTCACGACTTTAGTTTTTCGCTTCGTTGCTTTCGTGGGGTCGGGCTTCAAGTATACTTTGACATAAGTATTAGGCTCTTGGGCATTGGCTACTTTAAGCAATCCTCGCGCATGGTGGATCATAACAGAAAATGTCCCACGCGTATAATGAAGAGATAATTTGATTTGTCCGCCCTGCACGTCGTCCCTCATTTTCTTTTCGGTCCACCAGTTGCCAACTGAAAGAAATATCATACACAGATTGTTTCAATAATTTTCAATTACAAAAAACATTCCAACAATCATCAATGTGCTTTCTCTTTCTTTTTTATCGGTACCGCAGCAACTATTAATTCGTTATATCCATTTGAATTTATTTTTTGTTTCCGATGGCTCAAGTTTGCGTTCAAGATGATAATGTTAATTTATTTTCTGTTATCAGCGCAGAAAAAGCTCTTTAATAATGCTCAACTTAAAGTCCTTAATATACTTTACCTTTAACTTTCCGCAAATGAATATCAGCATTTTGTTGATCACGTAAAATAGGGTGAAAGAAGGTGTACACCAAATCACTCTGAGATATTTCAGGGGCCATTTTAAACAGGCTTACCAGGAACTTTTCAATATCAGCGCGACGCTTATCCGCGACTTGTTTAATATTAGACCTGCCAACGCTCATTCCACTGGGTAGGCTGAAAAAGTAGCGAGCACAATTGTTAGCGCTAACTGGCAAACGAATTTATTCATTCATAAACATCGCCTTTTAATCTTGTTCCGTTGATTTTGCCCGCTGTTTCAGCGAGTTGAAAAATGACCCCGGCACAAAGGCAAGAGCATCTTTAATAAAAATCCCGCAGATTCAATTACTTACCTAGCTACTTTGGCCAGTGGAAAATGTATGCACAGTTTCTGATAAAATTCACAGAATTCTTTGTACGATCTAAAAAGGTAAGTAGGATCCGTTTGACCTTTTCTTTGGATACGTAGTATGTACATGTAGTACTTCTCCGGGTCGTATCTTTTTTGATATCCGTGAACTTGTACACTCGTCAACTGCCCCTCTTGTTGCATCCTAAAATTTCAAGTGTTGCGGTATGCATAAATGGATTTATTATATTCTTATATGCGAAAAAGTATGCCTTTTTTGCCTCCAATTCAAAGATCTACATTTGCATACCACAAAAATGCATGAAATGTTCTCCTCATTTTATTCTTACATCTGAATATTTCTTTAGAAACTCCACTTAATGACTCAATATTCTAATTTTTTGTACAATTTCACCTTTTTTTCTTCTCTCTCTCTCTTCTTTTTCTTCTTTTTGTAACAAAGTTTTAGACAAAATTTAAATGTAATTTACATACGTGTAAGTACGTGGTATAAAAGACAAGAGTGCGCCGTCATTGTGATCTCCAGAAAACCTGAGTTGAGCCAAATTATGCAGAAAGAAATTGAACTGCGTGAACCAGCTTTTCAACGAACTCTCGATCATGCGGGCGAACGTAGCTGCAGCCTCGGGGTTCGTTTGATCAGGCAGCAGAGCCTTTTGCACGTAACTCACAGCATCCATCGTCACACCGGGGATGCCCGACGACGTCATCTGAAGAAGAATATATTCATGCATCTGACTTTGTTGCACAAAATCCAAAATGTTTGTATAATTCATCTCGAAAGTTAAATTTAAATTTCACAATATATTTTTCATTCTAAACGCGAGCGCACAGTTTCAAATGAGACGATCCGATTGACAATGAGCACGAACAAGATATCAGTTCCTCTCTTGATAAAACAATATCTCCTCTTCCGTTTGTAGCGATACATAATTTGTGTCCAAGGAAACGGTAAGAGAATTGTTGAAACTCGGGTAAAATCAATCGATCGATCATGCGAAACTGATTAAACGATACGTCAAAATATTGTCATAGTCGAAACGTAATGAGTTGGCTTTTACCAGTCCAAACAGATGGAGTATCAAGTTGCCGTGTTTTCGTACAACATTGAACGCCTGGCAACACAGATCTACGAAATGGTGAAACTTTTCCGACGGTTTATCTCCGCCGTTAATCACATACGCCATATCCGACGTCAATACAAACGGCGTGCGATCCCTGCGAACATGAAAGCAACAAACAGACCAAAGTTAACAAAAACTTGTCCAGCAAAACGGGATACAAAGCAATCAAAGCGCGCGAGGCCGCACCTTTTGAAATTGCCAAACATCTGAGCGTCGCCGAGAAATTTGCCAAAGTCAATGTGGAACAAGTGTCCGGAGGTTTTCAGCATAATATTGTCATTGTGTCTGTCGCATATCCCAAGAATGTAAGTGGCGACGCTGTACCCGGCGCAAGAGGCGGTGAAGTTTTCGACCGCTCGTTGGTATTCCAATTCCGAAGGGTTGTGTTTTGCCAACCACTCGGCGATCGGTCGGTCCTTGAACGATCCAGTCAGACCGAACTCCACTTGGATCTTGCGCAACGTCTCGGCGTTCGTCACCATCTCGATCATCCCCCTTTTGTAACCGGTCGGCACGCAAGCAAACGTCACCATTTTCAGATCGAGACCTTCTTTCAACCACAGTTTGTCCATAATGCGCACCATCTGAAGCGTCAGCATGTCTTGTTGCAAATCATCGCCGACCTAAAATTCAAATTCAATTCAACTCACGTACGTGAAATAAACGTTCAAAGAGCAAATCATTCAAACGAAATTACTCACCTTGAATATCGCAGAACTAATAACGTTATCACAGCTAATAAAATTGATCTTCAATGGTAGGGTGAAAGATGGAAAGTAGGAACAAGTTTGAACATTGATGCCGTACACTTGTTTGCTGGGAGACAGCGGCAGACAAGTCCCATTATCTTCCAACAGCTGACAATGAATGTTTTGAAGTCCGAGCTTGAGCGTGTCCATTCTTAATGACTCCTTGGAATTTTTTATATTCTCAGCGACCTCGTGGAGATTCTGGATAAATTTTAGATGCAAAGTTCAAGTTAGTTTTCAGTGACTCGTTATATTATATTTTCTTTTTAATTTCACAAAACGTACCTTAACCAGCAGCTGTTGAGTCAAAAAGCTGTTCCTTAATGCGTCGCCAATGATGGCAAGCAACGCTCTCAACATGAGTTGCAGTCTCCTTTGATAACGAGCGGCGCACAAATTTTTGTCGTTGATCCATGATGTTTCAGCTGAATTCTGTTGAGAACGATGTTACAAAATTACTTTTAATTTATTTAATACAATGTTTAAGAGTAATTTATACTTTGAACTAAAGGAGAAATTTTTTCTACTTAAATTGCAATACGGTGTCAAAAATTTAATCCCATTTTTTTTCATCATAAGGAGAAGTAAAAGCTGAGGCATTTTTCAAGTGTATAAAATATTATCAAATGAATTTAATTCAATTTTACCTGCGGACTTAGACCAGGCAAAGCTTGATTCAACAGCCAATAGACGTGATGCGCAACTTTCGGTGACATGAGCGCGCGCTCCAAAAGGAATCTCGCCAAAGGCGAAGCTTCGTAGGTCTCGTGTTTAAGAGCTTGTAAAAGTTGCGGTAAGTAATCCACCAATTCATCGCAGCTGAGCTGCCGAATCCAGCCGACGGCCATCTCTCGAACTTTCATGTCTGGGAAACTGACAGAAGAGAAAAAAAAAAAGGAAATTGTACGAGATGAAAAATTGCGATGGACGAAAGATGAGAGACGAAAGTTCAAGGACAAAATTCTTACCAAGGCAGGAGTAATTGCAGAGCTTGAATGGGCGGCAGAGGCTTCCAGACGCGCAATGAAGCGTGGAGGTCTGGTAAACACGCCCAATCCCAGCTGTGAGCCGCGAGTAATACTTTCGGCAAAGCTTCCGGTTTGTTATGCAAATAATGACGCTTTTCCCATAAGACCTCACGCGCTTCCACAGGTGGCCTGCAGATTTCATTTCAAATTATTAACAACTTGATTTTGAGAGCAACTTTTCATATGAATAATAAATCAACTCAACAAACACGTGTTAAGAAAACGCGAATTCTGTTGAATTACCAATTTTTTCTGATCTTGTAAATATGAATTGAAATTACCTTGAGAAAGTGTCCTGCAGAGTAATATCGGTTAGTAATTCTTGAGTATTAATATCCAGCGAGTTGAAGTCGAGAGACTCGACGTCGTGATCTCGAAGTTCAGTTGGGAACAACACTCGTCCGCCATAATCTGGAAGCTCGATTCCAATAATGGGATGAGTGTCTGAAAGGGGGTGTATACCCGGGGTTGGTGCCGGTCCCAAACGTTTGTCAGCGTTTGCAGGCCACATCGAAATAAAATAGCTGCCTTGACACATGACACTGTAATTTGCAAAAAAAAGTTTAACGATTTTTACATCTGCTCAGTTCCTCCTTTAAGAAACAGAATAATGTCAAATCAATTTACCCATCATAATCGAAAAATTGTATCGCACCCCAACCTAGTTCTTCTTTTCTCATTGAACCTTCATCTGAATTCTCTTGTTCTTGTTGCATCGTTCGACCGTACAGTACCATCACCAACCTCGCTTCACGCGGTACCTGGCACACGCTAATCCCTTTAAATTCAAGCCTGGAATTTCAAGATCACGATTTAATAAACATTGCTGATTCAAAGATAAACTGAACTTGATTAACAGAATACTAACCAAGTGTTGAACAATACTCTTGGATAAAAACTGTTACTGAGAGTCATGGGTTCCGATAGAACGGGATTCCCCACGGGTCTTGTGCCGTGAAAAATTTGAGCAGCAATAATGTAATCATCGTGGTTCCACGATCCTAATAATCTGTGCAATGATCCAACTCGTACAAGTATAGTATCCAAAACTTCACAGGAGATGAGCGTATCTAAAATTATTAAAATTATTCATTACTAATATAAAAATAAAAATGTTTGTAAATCTGATTGTAGATAGTTTTAGAAGTAATTTTGATACAATTTTAAATTACAAATCCAAGTTTATTAATTAGTCCGACTCTTACTTGTTGGATATTCTCCTCGGCTGTTCAGCTGAAAATCAACTCGAAAAGCATGACAGTATGTCTCAACTAGATCCTGAACAGCATCTCGTATTTTGTGACAGTGCGACGATATGACATCAGGAAATTTGGTCCTCAGAGTCACGACGGAGTAATCGCCGTCCTCGTGTAAAATCTCTGGCCTTTTGCACTCAATGTTGGTGGTGTGTGACTGCGGCAGGAATTTACAGCACGCGATCACAAAATTGTCGATCGCTTCGGTGATTTCATACGTTTCGATACTTCCCATCAAAGTACATACGGCTTTAACCGCCTGAATGACGCCCCGGGGTTGCAATTGCGGCAGGAGACTCGTACCGTGGTTTGTTGTAGCTAACTGTATTGCTGTTGTTTCGATACGTTCCATTTCCCTCTCAACCGTTTCTGTTGCAAATTTGATCGTATAATTAAACTCTATTCATTTGACTTTTCAAAAAACTTGATTAATTCTTGTAAATTGATCAAATGATTTTTCACCTAATAAAATAAGTAGAGCATCGTAAGAGATGGGTTGCATCGGCTCACTTGGTAAAAGTTCTTCCAATTTGATACACTGATCTCGGTTATCATCTTGAAACTACAAAAATGAAACGATAAAAAATAAATGAACAGTTTTATTTTATTAACGAATAAAAATAAGAGAATGGCAATTTAATTCAAACAAATTACCGTTCTAGCAAGAGGTTGTTTCGCTTGTTCTCTAGTCATGATAGCCAATTCGATATCTTTCTCCAGTTTAATGCACTGGTGGATGTATTCATATTGTGCGAGTGTCGTGTTGGGTGCTAAATATTCTGCCAAGCCCCAAACACGTAGATAATACTTTTCCACATTGACCGTATCTTCATCTTCCAGAGAACACGCTACGTTTAAAATCACATGCTCCACGCTACAGTTAACTGGAACGACAATAAAATTGTAATCAAACATAAAACCGTAATTCATTTTCCGGTAGTATAATACACACAGAAAAAGATAAAGCACATACCATCACAGGTGAAGTTAATGGACGGGACAGGCTCTTTACTTTCGTCTGGTAATTGTGGATGTACAACCAGTTTTATACTTGTACCGTCAGGATACATGTTTTCTATCATCGGACTTATGACGTGACCAACATTTGTATTTGGATCATTAAATGGAAATTCAGCTGAAGACAATGCAAACAATAATTTACAATTTTGTTCGTAAATATTCAAAGTTCTAGCTAACAAATCAATGCAAACCTCGAACTGCTTTGACCATGTTGTGAAAGGCCTTCAGGTCGCAGTCATTGAGAGAAGCTCGAGTCTTGATTACTGTTACATTCTCGTACAAACGCGTCTGTCTCTTTTGCTACAACAAACAAATTCCAGTTCACAACTTGGTTAACATTTTCCATTCAAATTGAATAGGATTTATTTTTATTCCCATGCATACTCGTCGTTCTAGTGATGTTTTTCTTCTCTCTATGGTGTTCCATGCTGCAGAATTTCTCGGGGGCAGTGGAGGTGCTGCTGGCGATACGGCTGGAGACTTGGTGGATTTCTCCACAGCAACGTATACTGGGTCAGAATTCACTGTTTCTGTAGTACTGTACATGTAGTCGAAGGGATCGAATGGGTCATAAACTGATCCACTGTATTGAGATTCTTGTTCTGAAAAAGAAGAAATTTTTAATTATCATATTTACTTTCTAACTTACTGTACTGAAACTGGAAGACATACATACCAGATATAGTTTCTTTGATATTCTCAAAGTTTCCATCGACTTTGATCAACAAAGGATCGAACGCTTCCAGCACGCTCACTCTAACATTTGTCCTCTCCTCTCCAGATTCATAACTACTTAAGTCTATTAAATTATTGTTTGGCTTCTTTTCAATCACTTTCAAAACATTCAGCTCCCCGTCTTCCGTTGGATAAGTAATTTGAGGCACATTGGTGATCGGTGACATGCCTGAGCGATAATTAATTGGTAGTGGAGGTATCTGAAACGTGTCAATACTTCATTCAAACACACCGTTGATTAACATTCGTCAATTAGCAAATATAATTTTTTTCCAACGATAAACTCTCAAATTAGCATCAAATGAAATTCAAATGAGAAATAGAATCTTTTTTGTAATCCATGCAAACACAAATCCAATCAGAATCTGCTGACAGAATTAGCTAGCAGATTCCACGCAGGCTGGAAAAACGGAAGTTTATTAAAAAATCAATACAACAATTAAAAAATAAAAAGAAAGAGTAAAATCCTTGCAAATTTGAGATAAATTAGAATGTTTCTTTTTTTTCAAGTGAAAATCTACTTGATGTAACATTTTTACCTGCGGAACTATATCTGGGATGCTACTGCTGACAGAGCTAGCTCTTGACAAGACAGGGCTAATTTGAGAAGTACTGGAAGTGCACAGTGCAGTGGAAGTTGCCGATTCGCTCAATGTCACGCGGTAGTTGACGTCCCGCAGTTGGTACGAGGCAACCGAACTGTTGCTCCGCGATACTTTCGACGGTCTCCTCATCAAGTTCGGATGCGAGTCCCATTTTGGCTCAACCGGTGTTTTTCTAAATATTCAAAAATCCATCTTATCACACACATTTTCAATAAATCGTTAAAAAAATTTAATCATAAATCAAACTATGATAAACTATGACTTTTAGATTATAATTTATGTTCATATAACTAACGAAAATGAAAAAATACAGCTGAGATGAAAAATTTCAAATAAAACGATTATAATTGTATTTGAGTTAGTAGGTGTTAAAACGCATCCTTACGGAGGAGGTGGGGGTGGTACCGAATCGTATCTCGACAATTCCTGTTTGATAGGACTCGTGAAATTGATCAGATCAGCAGATGGTCCTGGCACTGCCGTAGTTGAATTCTTTCTGGATGGGATTGGCGGTGGCGGGACTATTATCGCGGCGTTTCTATTGTGGCCGGTGTTATTTGAGCCGGGTCTTGGGCGACTACGAAGCTGCAGTCTATAAGCAAAGTGAACGATGAACAAAATTAAAAATTCACACCAATGACGTCAATGGATGTAATTGCCGATGTATACAACATCAGATGATTTCAATCATAATCATTATTACAACAGCGATGAATTCTTTTATCGCACGATGCGGAACTAGAAAAAGCAATTTGATAGCATCGGTATTATTTTTATTTCAAATGCATTTTTTTCCTTCTCAATTTTTTGCTCGAACTGACGTTTTTCTGATGGCAAAATAAAATTGTTGATAAACAATTAACGCACTTCTCAGTAGGAGCTGCCCCGTCGGTTTCTGAACTTGTACTGTTGGCATTTTGGGAGCTGACTTCGCTGGTTCTGTTTCTGTCTTCTTTACAGGTTGTCAGTTGTTTCTGCAATCTGAACTTTTCCAATGCCAAACTCTCCAAGCTCAGAGCCTGAGCGCGCTCCAAATCCTCCTGGAATTGGCGCTCATAATCTATCACAGGGGATCTTTGAGCATGGGAGTTTCCACTGAAACTTGACATCTGGAAAAATCAATTTCTACATCAAAACACATCCTAAACACTGTTTTAAAATCTGGAAAAAAATTGTTATGACAATATAAACATAAGGATACACAAAATTAAAAATAGAATTCAAGTCGTAAAATTTGAAACAAAAACACTTAATTATCAAATTAAAAACATAAAATTTAAAAACTATAGTATTTAAAATTATTTACTGTTTAAATTTAAAATTCAAATTGATTTAAATGGATACTTTAAATTTGAATACTAAATAAAAACTGAATTGAAATTAAACTAATTCCAAACTATTTGAATAAAAATTAAAAACACTCAAACGAAGAAAAATAAAATGTCAAATTGAAAAATAGAAATGTGAATTAGAAGGTTGTACTGATAATGTAAAACTTATCTCGAAAATGTTATTCGAGAAATTTAAAAATCATAAAATGTTATTAAAACATATAAAAAACGGTGAAAATGGAAAAATCAAATGACAGATAAATAGAACAATCATGATTGGGGAAATAATGGTCAATTGTTTTTGATAACAAATTAATGACAATTGAGAGAACAAACTGTTTTATAATTGCACTGGCAATAAAATGCAAAGCGTACACAAACAGTACCTAAGTTGTAAACACAATACGCAACGCAGCTTAGATTTAGAAAACTGAAACCCACGAAATTCGAGAACATTGTGCATTGACGTAAACATTGTTTACACAAGAGAAACGAACTCTTCGGATCAATTGCGATAAGTTGGAATGTAAAACTCGGAGTCGATAAGTCGGGGCGATAACAATTTTGACAGCGCCACGCGATACTGTAGGTTACATTTTCCGGAGGCAAAACAGGGGACCTTTGACAGCAACCAACCATGTGCGACCTGTCAAAAGTGTGACAGGCGTAAAGAGGCTTGAGAAAAGTGAGAGTCGGTTTATTGTCGAGACGTTCTCGGCGATGGTTATTGCCACTACAATAGCTGCTCTTTTTTTTCTAACTCGCGTCGTTTGCGATAAGGCAAATGAGCTTGGACGAAAGTTTGTTTGAAACGTGACACACGTACCCTGGCATTATCTTGGCAGGCGGATTACCGAACTGAACAGCCGAACGTCCTGGTTGCCTCAGACACCGTTAACTCCGAGACGTGACATCTTCGATTTACAGTTCGACTCCACATTGAAATTGGTTTCGCCACCAACACAATCACAACAATGCCTTTTTGCTGGCGCTCGTACCAGGTTGAAGTTAGCGCCGAATATGAAAGGCGATATTAATCGATCTGTGCACGCTCAAAGATTCAAATCCATCTATGGAAAACCTTTGTGTAAATTCAAGAATTACATTTTGTATAAGTCGCCTTTGTTGATTGTAAATTTTAATTTGGTAACAGCTGTTGAACGAAGACAAAAACACTCGCTTACGTCACTTACAATAATTCATATTTATTAAAATTTTACAAAAGTTTGTACAATGCTTTTTACAGTTGTTTCAACACTCGAACGCTTAACGTAGTATAAATTGGAAACTTGATTTGAAAATTAACAGCTGCGATAAACACTTTGTAAATCTTATACTTGTTCTGATTATTAGAAAATTATTTTCAAGTGAATATTTATTTAGCCACTTTTTTTTATGTTTTCTTGCAATTCAGTAAGAATTGGTTTAGTTGAATTCGAGATAATATCGATAGGAACTGATCTATTGGCAAAATATACTTTCGAAACGATTTTAGATGCTGTGCATAAACATTATCCTATAACGGCATCAGTTGAGAACAAAACAGCACAAAAAATACTCGAGGTATTTTTGCACGCGTGCATCCTATACTTTATCTGTTATGTAATTGCTGTGCAACAAAGCTTGCTCGATTGAAAATATGTATTTGACGTTTCAAAAACGATCACATCTAAAATGTTTGGAATAAAAACATTTTTCTTTAATCACTTAGAATGTGCATTGCGCGAAAAGTTTCGGAAACGCTGACACATCTTAATTGTGTTAATTGTTAAAACGCGGAACATGCGAATACAACGAATCTTTTGTTTATCATCGTTTTTATAAAAATATATAAGTAGAATCTAATCTCAAATCCTTCATCACATCTCACGACGAATAATCTTTGCTAATTCAAACAAACAAAACTAGTTCCAAATTTGTAAACTATACATTCTTTGAACGTGGTCAACATAATCGAATGCATCGCAAAAAACTTGAGTACAAAGTCAACAGTCTTTAAAAACTTTCCTCATAAAATGTGTGACCAAACAAAAAAAAACAAAAAACAAAAGTAATAATAATTATTTAAAAATTGTAGGATTACAAAACTAAAACATACAAAATTAACGACTCGAAACGATAACGAAGCCTGGTTACAATTGTGCTCAATCAAAAATTAGTAAGGCATCTGAAAAATGTATTCTTTCTCCTCGTTGCTCCAAATTTATCCGTCCTTTTTCTTCTGTTTCTGCCACTGGATCACCTCCGAGCGGATACTTTCGATGACCTTGTCGTTGCACCTGCAGCATCCTCCGATGTACTTGACTCCCAACTCCAGATACGTCTTAATGTAGGTCTCAATCGCCTGGACCTCACTGTCTGGTTTCCAGCCCTCGGTTCGGCTGTACTTCTCACCATTGTTTGGATAAACAACCAACGGGATCTTGTTCTCCCTGCCCTTGTTAATTTTTTCAATCAAAGGCCCAACAGCCTTAGGCGAGATGCAGTTCACCCCAACAGCCACGATCTGTCCAGGCAGCGCCTTCTCGTAACAATTCCTCGCAGTTTCCTCGAAACTGCTGCCATCCGCGAGACTCCTGCCGTCGTCCCGACAGGAGAACGACATCCAGGCCTTAGTTTCCGGGTAGTCCTTCAGAAGCTGCACCAGCGCCTCGGCTTCGCTGGCACAGGGGATGGTTTCCAAAGCTAAAATATCAACCCCGGCGTTCACCAGGGCCTCAATTCTTGGACGGTGCCATTTGACAAAGACCTCGGTAGGAACTATATCAGCGTAGGTTCCTGTGTACTCCGAACCGTCGTGCAGAGCCGCTCCGTACGGTCCGCAGGATCCGGCCACCAGGATGGTCCGACTGGACATCACAGGATCGTCCTTCACCTCGTTCAAGTAGTCCGCAATTGCTCGCTTGGCGATACTCACGGCATTCTTTATGTGGTCTATGCTCTGCTCTTCGGTCAACCCTAAGTACTTTGTGAAACCTGGCACTGAAGCTTGGTAGGTCGAGGTTTCAATTATGTCAGCACCTGCTCGCAGATAGTCTATGTGTACCTGAAATTTGTACATTTTAAAATTAAATTTTCATTGTTTACTTATTCATTCGTACAGCAATTATTTAATTTATATTTGATATCTTTTTTTACTTGGTCATTTCGTTTTTTATCAGAAATTACATCTGCACAAATAACATTTTGCATAATAACAGAATGAGATTCCTAGTATGATGACAACAATATTCTTATCGCTCATCTGACACAATAACCGAGCCAAAAAAAGAGGTAAACAAACCTGATAAATGGCATCTGGATCACTGATCAAAAATCTGCTAGCCCAAAGTGGATGATCGTCTATTTGTTCATTGACATGTTTGGACAGTTGAATGGAAAGACTGCCGTCTATTATTTTGACGTCGTCCATTGTTGCGAGTTTGCGAACTTATGATTTAAATAAAAAACTTCAACAACTTTTGTAACGTGAGGTAGTTATGTTTGGATCCAAATCAAAAAAGCAATTTTCTTTATCAGTGCAGCAGCAGGCATGTTTCAGGCACGGCTAAAATGTTACTCTAGACCAGTGTTGCCAGATTCTTCATCCCACCCTATCATGCCGACCGAAAAAACAACAAACTACCAAAAGACTTACCGACCGCGCAAATTCATCATTATTTTTTAAAACCACCGCTAGGTGGCGTTAAGAAGCGATTGTTTGGCGCGTGAAAACGAGAAGGTTGCAGCAGCGACGCGCTCGGCATTCTGTGGCTGTCCTTTCGAGCAAGCGTGTCGCATAGAAAGTGTCAGTGGCCGAAGAGCGCTGCTCCGGGCTTGTTTTTTTTCTTCTTGAGCAGCTGCGGCCAAGTTGAGCCCTCACGACAGCCAAGGGACACGTCAAGGGATAGGTCAGGAGACGCAACATGGGCAACCAAGTGACGTGCAGCGGTCGGTCGGTGAAGAAGACGAAGGGCCCGAAGCCGCCAGTGAAAAGTGCAAACGGCGGCACCGCAGTCGGCGACGTCGCGAACATGATCACACGCAGCGCCTCGGGTGCAGTGTTGCTACAAAATTCACCCCAGCCGCAGTTCGCCTCGATCGAAGTACTTTCAAAGGTAACCTCGCCGACGCAAACCCCCTGCCAGCACCGCTGTTCTCTTTGTGTTCACGAGGTTAAACCGTGTGTCTTGTCGCGTGCACGTGCACATACGCTCTCGGCTCTGTGTGCGTAGGTGTGTACCTGATACATACGATACCAAGTCATTTGCCAATAGATAAACATTGCAATGACATCCTCGTGTTTATCTTTGCAATCGGCGCGACTTTTCATTCAAGCCAGCAGTTTTGAGAAATTCGATTCCTCCGATTGTTTGTTTACATTTCGGCTGACAGTTCGGACTTTTTGAAAACAACGCTTTGAGGTATGTCACTTCCATGAGAAACCACCAAGGTTAACAGCAACGAGAAACGCATTGAATTCAAAATATTGGTAATGATTTAACAGAAACTGACAAACTAACGGGCGAAAGAGTAATAAAGTTGGACGAATTTTTGGTAACGGTATTTGCACAACTGTACGCAACTCAGCTGATTGTTGTTGTTGTCACTCTGCTGCACGAAGCTTGTTGCAATGTTTTGACATTTTCAAATGCCGAGGAGGTTATGTTTTTTGCAATGCGCCTGCGTCGAACGTCGATCGTCATTTCATTATGTTTTCATTGGCAAATCATTTCCGGCCTTTCCACGTGTGATTGCCGCGTCTCACCTATTTATTAACTGTCAACTAGAACGCGTTAATTCATTTTCTATTTGCTTGTTTAATGATTGCCTCTTGTCAGCAACTTTTTTTATCGTTTCGTTTTTTTTTTTCTTTTTCCTTTTATTCATCATTTAAAATTAATGTTTTATTTTGTTACAATTTTCAGTGTCTTTGTTTTTTCTTTTGACAGCTGTAACTACTACTTTTATAAAAAATGAAATAATAATTTTTACTAAATATAATTTGATAATGATTATAAAATATAAAACTGATGGAATATTTTGTAATTATTTGTTGATAGAAAAAATTGGCATTCCATTTGAATATAAAAAATAATTTTTGTTTCAATACAATTCAGTTCGACGAAGTCAATTAATTTCAAATTGAAATTTAAAATGAAATCAATTGACTATCAAAGGTGATTATTTAATTATTATCAGCAACATCGAGTTAACGTTCGTCACTTGAGTTTTACAATTGAAAATAGTGTTGGATGAACGGATAATGTTTTTTATCACAACAAACATAATTTATCAATGTACACAATTCTGCAATGTTTCGCTTATCGTTACTATTTTCAATTGAATTGCCTATCAGATCAGCGAACACGTTCATTCATCATCCGATCCACATTAATTAATAAAATAAAATAATAAAAAAAAGAAAGAAATGAAAGGAACGATCATCGACTTGACTTTTGAAATCATAAAAATGTTGTCATGGGATCTAACATTTGAAGCGGAAAGGCTTTCTTAGTATTCCGATTTCAATCGAAGTTTCGTCATTTCGCCTTGAAAAACTGGAAGAAAAGTTAAACATCCATGATGTAACTCATACATAGTGCACACAATATGTGTAATGAAAGATACTTCATTTTTGCCCTCAAAACATTTTTCCTCACTTGATGAACAAAACAATCATCACGAACAAAATATCACGTTCCATTTTGTCATGATTCATACGCCGATTTCATTGCAATTTCAGTTTCTAAGCTCTAAACATTCTTTCAATTTCACAATTGAATTGACAACACACAAAATGTAAGGAAAAAAAGTCAAACTTTCAATCTGCTTTGAATATTAATGAAGGTCTTATTTTCTTTTCAGACTTTGATGGAAGTGGCGCAGCGTGACGAAGGCATCTCGATGATCACCCAGGACATTTTTATCCACTACTTATTTCCATACCAGACGGATTTAGGAGAAAGGCTGTTTGCTCACTTGCGTAAAATTTCCGGCACAAGTACGAGTCACATGACACCGACGGCGTTTCAACAGGCGGCTGAGAAGTTGGTCTCGATAATAGGCGACAATGCGATTCTCGAGACCTGGGTGAAGATCCACGGTGACGACGGAGACGACGTCGTCACGCCTAAAAGTTTGCGATCGCTGCTCATGGATTCATACAAGCTCGCTATGTGCCACAATGGCACACATTATACGTGTCCCCATTTGAATCGCGTCATAGATGCGGTTCTTACCTCTTGTGTAGGTTGACCTTCGCGAATTATAATTACAATTAATTGCAACTCGCTCGCTTTGATATTCTCTTTTTTTGCGCTCTTATTTTATTTGTTGTTTCCATCCAATCGAGCTTTCCAGTTCATACAACATTTATAAGATTGATTTTTAAAATAGTTGTATCATTTTTTGTTATATTTTATTATTGTTTTCAAAATTTTTAAACACTACGTTTGTTGCAAAATTGATAATAACTTTTTCAAAGACAATACTGCATATTTTGTACGTGCTTTTTAAATTTTTTTTAATTTTCATCCTGCAATTATGCATGAAAAGAGGATATGAACATTATTTTTAATAACTGAATAATAAAAGATTTTTGTGAGTTGTAAATTAATGAAAAATGAATGTAATTTTGTTGACTGTTGCAGTTCCATGGAAAAGAGTCGATGTCGATGAATTATGTAATTAATTGGATGAATCAAAACTGTCCGATGTTGGTACAAGGCCTACATCGCTACGTTATTAATGTTTTCTCAACCGCCTATCGAAATGGCATCAACTTAATGTCCAAAGCACAAGATCAGCCAGATCCAGGGACTCCCATTTTAGAGCAACCAAAATTCTTAGCCGAGCCACAGGAAATGCTTCCCAAAAGTCACGTCTGGATTCTGTCAACTGTTCTACCAAAGTGCTTCATGGTACAGTTATTTTTTCATCATAGAACATTTCCACATCAGACAAACTTAAAATAAACTATGACATAATTTAATTAATTATATTTTCTACAATACTTCAGTCAATCTAAAGTTGCATCTCGAAAAAAATCATGATTTGAATTCCGAAAGATACTTCAAAAATTTTTTTGATTATGCGTTTGTTGAAGCCAACGTTTATCATTTCTCCGAAATGTTCGCGAATGAAATTAACAATGCTCGATTGAACACACAAGTGACGAGAGTTGGACTTTACGTAATGCGTGCGTGCGTTTAATTTAATTGTATTGTCAACTTGTCCTCTTGGCTGTTCACTAATTGAAACGCAACTAGTTTATTGTGCCGCGACAAAAATTATCATAACACGCGTCGTCCAATCGAAATAATTGCACGTTCTTTCATTTTATAAACTCAAGTATCTTTCTTATCACTGCAAAACCCCAACTCGAAATCAAAACCAAATCTAATTTGACTTTCTTGATTCGTAGCTGCCCCAAGATAGTAAAGAGGAGAAATCAGAGGTACACATTTTCGGTGGCTTTTTATTTTGTTTTAATATTCGTATGAATTTGATTGTGAACTTTCAGCTTCGATATTTTAATGCTTTTGATTTCCTTTGTTTAGAACAAACCAAAGGAAAATACTGAGGTATTTTACTCAACTACTAATTCGTAGTTTGGTGTTGTTTTCAAAGCTTCAAAGATATCTTTAAACGGAATGACTCATTTTTATTTTCCCCTTTACAGTGCCAAGAATTGCATTCGGAAAACGGACTGCAATTTTCCGACTTGTTACTTAAACTAGCCGGTAACTTGGGACCGAGTCACTGGACTTTGTTGTACGACAGCAACGAGCACGGTTTAGGCTCAAACCGATTCCTTCATCACGTCACTGGCTACAGAGGTCACAATCTGATGTTTGTAAAAGGCCAGAACACTGAGGATAAAGACAACAGTCCGGTCTACTGTATCGTCTCGTCTGTCGAGTGGGCGGAGAAACATACTTACTATGGCGACGATTTGTGTATGATCATTCAGATCGTGCCTACTTACAAGGTCATCGAACGGGGACCAAAAATGCTGTACTTAAATCTCTCCATTCGGGGATACTCGAAAACATTGCGCGCTGGAAAAGATACGAAAAACCCGATCATTGAGATCGACAGTTCGTTTCAGAATGTCAAATTTGAGGGAGCCCCGTACAGGTTGTGCAATGTTCAAGTCTGGGGCTGCGGCGACAAACATTCAAGGTAACTGAAACTACTTTAGAAAATAGACGATACTAAAGTAATGAAATTGAATAATTGAATAATGTTGATGTTAATTAATTTGATTAGAGAGAACCAGTTAGAGGTGAAAAAGTGGGAGGTGAAGGAAGCAGAACGTCACCGGGCTATAAAAATGAGCGCTTCTGAGTGGCTGGACCATCCGGATCGATACCTCCTGGAACTGGCTGGCAGACCGTCTTACAATAATTGTGATAAATAGTCTAAGCTGTAAATACGCGGTGTAAATATGTAAATAATAGCAGGTGCAGTTAATTTTAAAAGTTCGTGCGCTTAATTGGTTGCAACGAAATTGTAATTGACTGGATTGCGTAGTGCCTCGGGTCAGCTAGTTTTTTTTTACTGGTTTTTTTTCGGTACGCATTTCATCAGCGTTTTCTAGCGATTCGATAAATGTGCATTTATTCATGTTTATACTTTTGATCGATTGACGCACCTATCGACTTTTGTATAACATTTTATTAGACTTTTTGTATAGGTTGTAATTACGAGTGAATCGTATTTTGTGTTTTGATCTTTTTTGTACATAAAATGTATTTGTCGAACGGTGTCGTTGTACTGTCAATAACTGTGCAATCTCAGCACCGTGAATCGCTGTCAAGTTGTGAACTTCTTTTCTTTTTGCAATTTGTCTTCTGTTCAAATTTTATTTTTTTATATTTCGGTTGTACCTCATTTTTAAATTGTAATTTATAAGCTATTGTACAGAAGATGAATAGGCTTAAGCGGATAATTCGTTGATAGAACGGACAGTTTGTCTTATACGTTGGACTGTTATGTATATACAAGAAGAGATATACGAAAATAAATTGTGAAGAAATTTTAATTTGATCGCTGTTGGTTGTTTGACTGAGGAAAACTATAGAAATGATTTGTCAATGCGCGTCGACGAATGAAAACAAATTACGATTTCTTTACTGCGACAGATGTTTCAGAATTTAAACTGTGATTCGAAATTATCATTTTTAATTCGTATTAACGCGATAAAGTTGGAATGAATTCTCTTAATCTAGTTGATCGAGTGATTGAATTCAATATCGAGTTGCAGTATAAGTTTTGAGTTAAAAATGCGATTATATTATACCACTGTTGTTTTATAAAAATGTCGGTGACATGGATGAGTAATACACGGAAACTCTGTCTGGGATAGTTGTCAAACAAATACATTTGAGTCAACGCTCGATGACGTCACTGTTTTTGTTTGTCCTGCAGCCACAGACAAACGTTTCAAACGTCAAGTTTTGTCTCTGAATAATCAAACGGTGATAAAAATTGTGTACTGAACGTGTACATCTCTAATTGAAAATATCTTTTTTAAGACAATTATTTATTAAAGCACACTGATAAACCGAAAAGTATAATAGTTTGTTAAATCTTTAAAACTGCGGTTGTTGCTAAAAAAGCTAAATGTTATTCTGCATTGGCTTTTAAAACAAACTCTATTTTTAGTCAGAAGTAATCAAAATGAAAGAGAAAAAATATACCTAATATCATTTTAATGAATGTACGAGTTCAAAAAATGGCTTGTCATTTTTGAATGCAAAATTTATTTTTGACACAAAACGATATTTTCCTGTTGTTTCAATAATAAAACTAAATTGTATTTTGTCACATTTTGAAATAAATTAATGTGATTTCAGACCCGACATTTTATTTTCGTTTTAAAAATAATCAATGCGATTATTTATTTAAACAATAATAGAAAATCGATTCTATTTTTATAAGTAAAACCTTTTTCATTCCAATTTTCAAATTCACAAAAAATGCAACATTTTTAATTCCATTTTCAAATTGTTTTCGAATACAAAAATCATTTCTTTCAATTAATTTTGTTTCCAATTAAAACAAACAAACCTCAGTGATTTTTCCCACACTATCCCCTACGTCATTAGCTGTCAAATTCTAACGGAGAAGAAAAAAAAGGTAAAAAGAAATTGAAAGAAAAACAAAAAAAAATTGCTGATCGACCATTTTGCGGGCGACGGTGGCGCCGCCCGCGGAGTGCAGCCGTCGGTGTGTGTTTCTCTCAGTCGAGATCGTTGCAAGAGAGAGGAGCGAGTTGGGAAGGGTCGTTCGTTAGCTTCACACCATTTTTCTGTCGTTAAACGGATCAAGCTTTTTGAGACTCGGATCGGTCACAAAAAGCGGGATTCGCTTTTCGCATAGGAATTGGCTGCCACTGCGTGCGGACTTGCTGATTGTCATCACGCCGATCCGACGACCACACGTAAGTCCACGTTTTTGTTCCCTCATTATCCCCGACAAAACACTCCTGGGCGTATTTCCCCAGAGACTTGAAACCGACCTCCTTGCCAGCTTCCATTTTCCGATCCGAATTCCACCAGCCGCTCGGCCACAAATTCGCAACTGCCCGTACACACCCGTACGCACACATGCACACTCCGAGTTTATCATTCAAGTAATCAATGTATTTTATAAGGAAAATGGCTGTCCTTTCGTAGTGTTGTTTGTCGGGCTTGTGCAAGCTCTCCTTCCAACCTTCGAACATTGTCCGAAACAAAGTGGTCTTTACATTTTGCGAGCTCGGCTTTGTCGCGGATAAATGCGCGATTGTCGGCGTTGAGCTCGCGTGCTCACGATGTGGACATTTTCACAAAACTGCGACCTAACAAAGAAGATGCTAAGGAGTTTGTCAACTCATTTCTGAGTGTTTGTTGTTGTTTTATTTTGACAGGTGTGAAATGGAGGAAATGAGGATGCCCCCCCAGGCTGTGCCAGGGAACATGATGGTGCACATGAACAATGTGCACAGACGCGGAGGCAGACAACGGGTCAACATGCACGCACTCATCTCCGAGACACTTCCACTCGACGAGGCCGCCAGGCTTGAAATGAAAGCTCTTCCTAGCAAGACGCCGGTTTCAATCCTGCAGGAGTTGCTCTCGCGACGTGGAACGACGCCCAAGTATGAGCTCGTGCAGGTCGAGGGTGTCGTGCACGAACCTACGTTTCGGTACCGTGTAACTGTCGCCGATGTGGTCGGTGAGTGAAAAACAACAAACAAATAAGAAAATGAAACTGTTAATGAGTAAAAGAATGTTTGTTTACAATGTTACCTCGAGGTTGACGAACTTGTTTGTTGTTTATTTGCAGAGCCGATGGTTTCGGCTATGGGTACAGGAAGGTCAAAGAAGGATGCCAAACATGCCGCTGCCAAAGCAGTGCTTGATAAGCTCATTGGAGTCAGCACGGAGTCGAACGACCCTCCAATTCCAAATAGTATTTCAGAGTAAGTTGATAATTATTTAGTTCTAGTTTTAAGTACTAAAATGATGATCGTTTCGGTAGTAAAATAAATGAGCACCGAACGACATCAATATGTTCGTTATTCTTTCTTATTTTATATTTATTCATTTGATTTATTTCTCCTGGAGATATGCCACGTAAAAAGACAGTTATTGAACGTGTAGCATATTTTGAAGGTGTTATCTTGCATGATGAATGATCAAGGCCATCTGAGTTATGACTGTAATATGTAATATTATTTTGTGAATTGGTTTATTGTAATAAAAAAAACGAATGTAAATAAAAATAGAATCCCCAAAATGTGAAATGATAAAAATAAGAGATGATGGTTTGAGTTGTTGGATGTTGTCGTGATTGTTGTTTCGTTGTTGTGAGTGATATAAATTTCGTTTATATCACCAACCCGTACTTCTTTAATTTTAGTTCGCAAAATCTGCAAGAAATGCAAGGCGGCTACGGCGACGAGAAAATGGTTGTCAATCCAGTAGGGCTTTTGCAAGAAATGTGCATGTCTCGTCATTGGCCACCGCCGAAGTATTCAATGGAAGGAGAAGAAGGACTACCTCACGAACGAGAATTCACTATTGTCTGTTCTATTTTAAAATACCGTCAAGTCGGACAGGGGAAGAGTAAAAAACTTGCCAAACGTCAAGCAGCCCAAAAGATGTGGCAAGTTTTACGTGATGTTAATAATCAGAGTCAGGGCATCGATGAAGATGAGGTAATTATAATTACGCTTTGCTAATTATCAAACTTAACCGATCAGTTCGACGATGAATTCAAAACTTTTGTTTTTGTCTTCTCGCGTTTGCTTTTACCGAAGTGGAAGTGATCCATTTAGATCCTTTTTTTTATCATTGCTATCCTTCTGGTCTTGCATCTATAACGGACAATTTTCATGTTGCAACTTCTGTTATCGACATTAAAAAAAAAACGAATTCAGTTTTCATTGCAATTATTATTATACTTTGATGAAAGTTTGCAGGTAGAGGATGTTTGATTTCTGATACTTTTGCAATCATTGGGAAACTTGAATTACTGATGGTCTCTCGAGATACGTCATCTATTTTTCTATTTCTAGTAAAAATATCGATTCGGTGCTTTGAAACAAGACGAAGGTAATTTAGTATTTTGAATTATACAATGTAATAAGTCGCTCAACTGAGGAGGTAAAATTTTTCAATTTTGTATCAAAGCACCGAGTCGTGGTTGTATCGAATGTTGTAAACTAACATGCTAACCGATAATCAATTTTGCACAAATGATTGCAGAGTTATTTCTGATCATTTCCACTTCATTCATAGTTAAAAGAAAAAGAAAGTTGATTATGTTATCGTATGATTTTTGAATTTTGTCTTGAATTGTCCGTTATAGATTGTGCAAAGAAACGCTAGTCTGAGCGCCCGTTACGCTGATCTGAAAGATAGCACAATTGCAACACTAACAACTCCACACAGTCACAAAGTGTCACAATTTCATAAGAACCTCAAGTCTTCCTCTGGCGTAAAGTTATACCTACTGCAGGTTCGTATCGTTCGTCATCATATCTTATCATTTCTTCTTCTGTTATTTTGTATTTTGAAATCGTCAAACATGATGATAAAAAAACTAAACCGATGCTATCATTCACAATTTTGTTGTTTCTTTCAGAACACGTGTCTTAATGACGGGGAAACTAATTTGGTACAATTTTTACAAGAAATTGCATCTGAACAGCAGTTTGAAGTTACATATGTTGATATCGAAGAGAAATCTATATCAGGTAAATGGAATTTTGTGTAAGAATAATTGAACCTACTAATTTTATTATATTTTATTGTACAAACTATTGTTTTAATTTTAGGAAAATGTCAGTGTCTAGTACAATTGTCAACCTTGCCTGTGGCAGTATGTTACGGCACTGGAGTAACGAGTAAAGACGCTCAGGCAAGCGCAGCCCAGAACGCGTTAGAATATCTGAAAATCATGACCAAAAAGTGAGTGAGCGTTTCGACTTTGGCCGTCGCGTGCAATGCCATCAGGCACAACTTGGATGAATCAGAGCGTTTTGAGTCGCCATTCAACGACATCAGAACCAAATAACAGCTTTGAAAAAAAAAAAACCATTGAAACACTACAACAAAAAGATTGGTCCTATCTTAAACAAGATTAGGGTCAACGATAAGGGATCCGCGAGATCCATTTTAAGATCAATGATTTGCGGACGGTTGCTGTTGTTAGTTGCTGTTCCACAAGTATTCACAGTTTCTGCCTTAGGCAATGTTTTTGTAGCGACCCCATATCTCATTTATTTCGATATAGGTATATTTATATAATGTGTATATAATACATGCCTATATGTATGTACAATGTATTCGAATTTTGCGCATTACATGACGAATGAAAGTGAAAATTATTTCAAACACAGATCCATTTTGAAATAAGTTTTGCCCAATCTCGTGTAGATGAAATGCTGATACGCAATTTGAGAGTGATCCTCTGAGTCCAGGTCGGCGGCACTTGAGAGAGAGCTTCTTTCGAAAAGCTTCTTCTTTTGACGCGAGAAACGCTGTCGGGAGATTTATTTTTTCAATGGAAAATGAAAAATGAATTGGTTGCGGTGAGAACCTTTTTTCATGAGTGCATCCTAGAGATAGAGCGAAAGTGAGAGGATAGCGACGACTCGTCTGACAGAATAGCGAATTCAAATTTTGTCGCGACAATCGCGCCTATGTCTCAGCTATACTTTGCATAGAATTAGTGAAAGTTTTCCAAAAAAACAATCATGTACCTAATTAGCACAAGTGATCGATCGAAACACAAAGTTAAAAACGAGTTTGTTCCGTGATGCTGGTGCTGATGCATCTGAAATTGACGTTCACGCAAACGCAACCGCATGCAAAATATTAAAACATACGTTGCGTGTTACGATCATGTAGTCTTAAAATGGTGTTACCTTTTTTCTTTAGTACTTTAGCTTATAAACTCATAAGCATCGCATACTGTATTTTAAGAAAATTACAGTTAACACCTTATTATTAATTACACATACACACATACATTCTAATCAACAAGTGTACAATCTTCTACATTTTTTGTTCAACTTCATTTGCCGGATTGAGTAATCATAAATGATAATCGACATAAATTAAACAAGTGCTATGTTTGTAATCGTTAAGGAGATAATTTGTGTGGTTCGCAGTAATAATCAGGTATGCTTTTTATCCGTCTGAAGTTGACCGGATCAACCACTCTGATTTTTCATTTTGATATGATTATTTTCATCTCACAAACTTTGACATTTATTTAAATAAGATTATTACATTAAATGTGCAAGTTTGTGAAATGAAATTGACAATATGAAAAATGAAAAATTGGATTACTTAATCCAGCGAGATTCAAAAGTATAAAAAGCACCGATCTAATTATTACAAGAAGTCACAAATTGTCTTATCAAATTGGATTTAATTCCGAAATGACGGGTTTTGACATTGGTCCCGATTTTAAAATAATTTTAGCCGATGAAAATGATAATCCGTGTAGCTTCTTCTGTTTCTATTGGAAAATAGGCATTATTTACATGCAAAGTATAGATGCAAAGTTGTCATTTTACAATTGAAACCGATAAATTAGAAAAGTTGTGATTAAACGTGAGATAAATTAACGAATGGAGCTCATTTGTTACCGAAAGAAGCGCAACGGAGCCATCTTGCAGTGAATTTTAAATGATTATTCAAAATAATTGTGATTCAAGAGAAACCGCCATCAAAATTGAATGATTAATATTTTGTGTAATCCACGATGCGATGGATTACGAAATTTCTAAGCTTCCGCGGGACATTTAGTTGGGCCACAAGTTTGTATAAGACATATGAAGTAAACATACAAACAGACAAACAAACAAAAAAATAGACCTGTATATTGTATGAAATAAATGCGATCGACTGACACTTCAGAACATTAAACTAGCTCTTTGTATGTCCAGTGTTTAGCTTGAATCAATCAAGTATCGACTTTTTGAGATGAGATGTCGGAGACGAACATTGGCATCCATTATTTTAATGAATGGATATATTACTGATGAATCGCAAGACACGTGTAGAGATCTCAAGTAGTTTTTAATTTATGCAAAAATGATGCAAATGTGCGAAATCATTCATGTATGACCACGTATTTATACATACATTACCGAAACAACTAGGTTTCTTAATTTTTTTTTCTAAACAAAGATGATATAAACGATGACTTTTTAAAATCGTGTATTTTATGAAATTGATAATTCAACTTTTTGGTTGTACATTTTGTGATGAACCTTTGTTATACTTATCTTTCCTTTGCGGCGCATGAAATCGACGACCATTGAATTCGAATGCTTTTTACCATTATAAAAGATGATGGATTTTATACATTATATTTAAGAACAGTCTCCATTTTGTTAAGTTTTTCAGTTTTCCTCTTTTTTGTTCAACCTCTTTTTTTCTCGTCATTTTTTATTTTTATAGCAATTTGTGAAGTCATTTATTATCAAATGATTTGCGAAAAATTCAGTACACGAATCCACGGACATAGCACACACACATACATACAAATAACGACTTATATTAAATATACAAGTAACACGTTCTATACTCGTATTGGAAATAAATATGTATATCTTACAGGTTGTTTTATGTATGATTGTGCGTGTAACAATGTTAATAAACTACTGATGCTTATGGTAATAATACAATCACAAAGGCTATTTACTTTATACCTCATTTCAATCCTACAATTATTTATAATCACAATTGATTGGGTATCATGAAAGACAGAATGTTAATTCTCAGTTTTTATTTGAAATGTAGCAAAAAAGACAAGTTTTGTTTTTCAATTCGAAATTACACAAAATTGTTCGGCCTTCCGTAGATTTACATTAATTTGTACAAAAATGTTTTTCCATTGTGACGTAAGAATACTTCGTGTAAAAAAAAATTGTTCCAAAAGGCTGAAAGTCCGTTATTATCATTGATTATCAATCGTTCATCTCTGACTATACATTTTGGTTTTATTCAAAAAGCTATCAATTACAATAGTAAAACAAATTACAATAATTTTATTTCTGTTTTTGTTCACGAAGAAAAGTCCGTTACAAACTTTTGAGTCAATTTTTAAAAATATCATGTCAATAGGACACTCGGAAAGTACGTTGGACTGTCTTACAAATTTATCGAAAATGACAGTGGCGTAATGTAAAAGTAATGATTTCTTTTTTCTTTTTATAATATAAAACATGATAATTACATCGAAGGAGAATTAATGTGTAATGATTGATTTGAATGATGCATTACGGGTGGAGATAATAAATGCCCTCGTTCCATTTCGTTAACTTCTTGCTGTTCGGTCCCTGTGATGGAACCTATGGATCTAGCTATACTATTGCGTTGCCTACACATGTAGGGTGTTTCTCCCGGAGACGGAGTTTCACGACCCTGCAAAAGATCCAACATTTTATTAAAAAAATGACCAAGGCTGAACGAACAATCGAAGAATGTCTAAAAACCTATCTGAACAAAAAAATTAGTTTAGTTTTGGCTTATATAATAGATGTTATCAAATTTCATTTATTAATTGACACAGTGATGAACAATTTCGAAAATTGTGATTGTTAATCAAACCAAGTCGAACTTGAAATGTAGATTAATTGATTTTTGATTAAAAGTAGGTTGAATGATTCAACATTTGTAGTTAAGAACTTCGTTGCTTTACAATAGACTCTTCAGTTCGTGCTCGTCTTTCTATTTTGTAAAGAAATAGTAGAACATCGAGAGAGGGTACGCACAAGTGCGGTAGTACAAAGAGAATCGAGCTTAAAAAAGAAGGTAGATAGAGAGAAAGCAAGGGAAAGAGAAAAGAGCAGATAAAGACGCGAAAAGAAGAGTCCAATGTAGTTTCAATGACAGATAAGTCATGTGTATGAGTGCGTTTTGTTATTGACACTGATTGTTCACTAATGTTGAAACATCACTTACAATTAATATTGCATTTGTACCTGAAGCAAATAATAATTTTAAATTTTTGGAATCACAAATCGTCTGTGCGTTGGATGCTATAACGAGATTTCATTTGGTCAAAATAAAAAACGTTCATTTATATATTATACTATGATTAATCAATTAATTAGTAATTCTCTCAAAGTATTATTTTTGGAACACTTGACCTTGTTGAAACTCGGTCAAAACTACATGTTAATAGGTAACAGTGGTTTCAAAATTTTATATCTTTTATTAATTCTTTCGTCACCTAAACTTAGAATCGATAGCATTATAATTAAATAGACTGTAAAATCCTAATTATTAAATATTTCCAATTTGTATATCCAAGTACAAAAAATTCCATTAATTTACCTGCTTGGAAGGACCGCAACATGTTGCTTGATTGCAAGGCTTATCTGTTTTTGGACAATCAAGAACACAGTCATCGGTTGGAGTCTCCTTAATTTCACTATTAGACTGATACTGAAACAGTAAATCAACCGTTAAAAAATCTTGTCTATAGATATTAAATCATACATCTTGATATGATACGGACATCTATAAATTCTGGCTGTATCGTAGTAGAATGGATGCCTTCGTTATGGAAGAATTCTTTCACTTGTTCAGCAATTTTCATGTACTCTGAAAGATTGCGACAACGGATGTGAGCAGATGCTATAATACGATCGCCAGCAAGTTGCCAAACGTGAAATTCGTGAACTGCTAGTACTCCATCGACGTTCTCCAGTAATCTCTGTTGTATTGCGTCAACCTAAATGAAAAAGAACTCAAATTAAAAATCATGGTTCTAATTTTAAGATACATCCATAAATCATACTTATATGCTCATAAAAATGACAGATTATTATAAAATTATAGATTATAAAATTCGCACCTGTATGTGCGTTGGAACAGTTTGCAGTAGAATTAAAGCAGAATCCTTTAAGAGTGGCCAAACTGATCTCAATATAAGGATCACCAATACGAGCGATAAAGCTGGATCTATATAAAACCTACAAATGACAAATTCATCTTAAAATTATTCCGATTCATAACACTCTGATTTCAATATCGCACAGCGATAATTGGAAATCTAGTTCATGATAGTGTACCTATAATCCCAATCGGTGAGCCAAACAATGATAGCTGATATAATAACAATGACAGATCCAAGAGCATCGGATAAGACGTGAAGAAATACTCCACGCATATTCATCTGACTCGCGTCATGGCTATGTCCATGCTTAATGGACGAAGGCGATGTCTGGGGTCGGTAGGATTCGTTATTCTCATTGTCATCCGTACCAACTAAAGTGCTGAGCCTGTTGTGGCTTCTGGAGATGCCGTGAGAATGCGAGTGAACGTTCCCATGCTCTGAAAAACATACATAAATGATGAAAAATTTCAAAACCCAACGAGCCAATCGAACTCAATCAAACTATTCCTGTCTTACCATGGAACAAGCATAATCCAATAATATTGACAATTAAACCGAGCGCACCCACTACGACCAGCAAGCGAGGCTCGTGTATCACCTCTATTTCTATAAATCTCTTGCAAGCTTCCACAGTAATGCTGAAACAAAGTGCAACTAAAAATACTGCGTTCACCAAAGCTCCCAACACTTCTGCTCTAGCCCAACCAAAAGTGTTTTTCGACCACTTTTTCGGCGACATCTGAAATTCAAATTGAAACGTTCAGTTAACATGGAAAATTGTTCGCAACATTGCGACATCGCAAATAGCGTTGAAAAACAAAAGACAAATCCTACTTACTTTGACAGATAAAAAAGCTACTACTAACGCGGCCACATCTGATAGCATGTGAAAACTGTCAGCTATCAGTGCCATAGAATTTGTTACGTATCCTACAATTATTTCTACCAGAAAGAAAAACGCCGTGAGCCATAACATCGTGAGGAGACGACATTTTTTTCCAGTGTAACGCCCCATTATACATGAAAGCTGCAACAGAACACAAACCAATTTAACATCGACTGTTTTATTTGAAAACTATCAAAAACTTGGGGTTATTGCTAAATGCTGTGGATGTAGTTGAAAACAATGGAAGTGTCAGTATTTGCCTCGTTCTTTCGTTTGCTTAAGTACTCTGAATCGTGAGGGAAAAAAGCAAGTTTAATAATAGAGATTGGTCGAAACAAAGAAAAAGGGAAATTTAAAATGAAGAAAAAAAAATGTTTAACCGTAACTTGTAACTCTGTGACTAAAATGTATTTTTAAAATCAATTGACTCATTCCTGTTTTCCACGCTTCACAAGTTTCGAAGAAAATTTATATCCTGAAAATTTAAATTCGATATCGATTGGAACGACAATCTCTTAAACAAAACTGAAAAATCAAACACACATCTCGTCTGATTGATATCTCTGATCTTGATCAGTCGCGTCGACAAGATAATAGAAATGAGGCTTTAATTTTTTTTACGTTGAGATAGGTTATAAGGAAAAAAAATCTTGAATAAACTTAGAAGAAATAAAAAAAATGTGCTATTTTTTAATGAGAGAATTTTTGCTAATTTACTTTTGCCATGGCTAGAAATTTTGATAGCAGCTCGCGTGTTCACAAGCGACGAAAAACTATTGTGCGATGAACCGAAAAACAAACGCGACTGAACGCGGGATACTCAACACATCCTCGGATTTTGCAATTTGCATTCTTGAATCTGCGTGGTCTTGAAGAATATTGATGAATCGGAAAAACAAAGTACCGGGTTGACATAACTGAAAAATCCAGATTTATAGTGACAAGCACGAGAACGAAGAAGAAAAAAAACGATTTACATAAGGCTGTGCAATTTTCTATTCCTGGTTAACAAAATTTTTTAATGAAATTGTTGTCGGATCAATAAAATAGCGCCAATTTAAACCTTGAAGAACTTCTTTTGTTGTTGAAACAAAAAAAAAATACTGAAAAAATTTAAGTAAAAAATAGATAAAAAATATGTTAAAAACAAAACGACGATTAAAATGAATTACGCTGTTGGTGACAAATAAGTTGTGTGCGGTGCATGAATGATGTGTTCTAGCAAGACTAATCCTTTTCAGCGTTTAGATTTTAAATACAATAATTATTGCGATAAAGATTTAGTTCAAGATAAGCGAAACTGTTCGGAGAGCAATTGTTAATGCATTGTTACGCTTTTTAACATGCGAAGGCTAAACGTTATCAAACTAGTCCTAGCGTTTTTCATAATTATTAAATCATAAAAACAAAAACTTTTTTGTCAATCAATACCAACTTTTTTTCCCCCTGACATTTCATATACATTTTCTCGAGCGAATATTTTACTTGTAAATATTGGCATACCGAAATATCGATTAGGTGAAGAAAAAAAAAACATTAATGAATTTTAATTTTACTCCGAGGAGAAAAAAATTATTGAATATCATCGTGATGGTATTAGGTACCTTGGTATTGTTGGTTTAGAAAGATCAACCTCACTGTCTCGTAGATCCAATTACTTGTTGATAAAATATTGGTCCTTACTGTGATATTCATTTGACAATAGAGACTGAATGTCAAATGCTTCTGTAAAGTAGCATAATTGTGAACATAACCAAATAATCGTCAACAATAAATAAAATACTTTCAGCAGTAGACAAAACTATAAAAAATTAACACAAGATTGTGGCTATCCGAATGGTTAATTGGTTCGCAACTTTGTTGTTCGATTAGTCACTGCACACATTATTTGTTTATATGAATATAATCGACGTGTTTGATGATCGCACGCGGCAGTGGTGACATCAAGCTTCAGTTCAAATATTTCGAATCTTCATAAATTGAGCGTAGCGGTCGACTCAAACTGACGTGGAACAAATTTCAAAATTCGTGATACAAAAATCATTGTCAATTGTTTGTTGCAACTGTCGCTTCATGATCACTATTTTTGACGTTCTAGATTGTTGACATGGTGCTCGAACCGCTGCTTAATTTTCTTGGTTGACTTTTTTTTCTTCGTTGATGATTCGTTAATTGTACATTTGAGAAGCCATTTTGTTACAGACAACACTTTTTCTATTGTTAAAAAATAAACTATTGTCGGTTATGACTAACTGTAAATAGCACTATTGGCACGATTGGCACTGAGCCGTGCCAATTGCCATGATGTAAATATATACAAGGTGTGGTGCTGTGCCGCACTACCCTACTTGCCGACCGCGCAGTTTAACCGTCGGCAAGTTAGAGCGCAATGAAATCTGACATACCATCTAATTAAAAAAAAATAATTGAAACAAATTGATACATTTTTTGTTCATTTATCTCCTTATTTATTTGAAATTACATTTTAGTTGAGTTATATTATGAACAGCTTAACTGACAACAATTTTCAAATGATTCAAAATTCCCGCGTGTTTTTGATTCGTAGAATTTTGTTGTCACGATACAGCGCCCTCTGTGATTAAATTTGAACTAGCTGCAGTTAATAATCGGTAATATTCGGTAATTATCTCAACTCCAATATCTCCGACGATTGAAAACTTATAAATCCAATCACTGCATCATTAATTAGGAAAAAAGAATAATGAGTGACGCCGTTGGAATAAAAAAAAACCGTCTAACACTCAATCACTTTGTTTTTTTCCGTGGAATCGTAATCGTACTTTGCGCGATCAAATTCTTATTAAAAAATGAGTCACGATGAAATTTGCATTTTTATTCAAAATATTCTGTTTTTACGCAATAGAAAGATTCAACAATCGTTTTCCCTCGTAAAATGTAATATGACACTGATACCGAACGTTCTCGGTTTTGCCACTCATAGCGTCATGTGAATTTCTTTCAAATCACCGATCACATTAACTCAGTTCCAAAACATTTCGTAAATCCTACGCGATAATTTATTACTAAATTGTTATAATCACTGAATATACAAATGATTTCGAAAAGAAAAGGGGGTAGGGGAAAGGGAAACCAATATGGCGATATTCGTTGGCATCGGTTGATGACGCCTCTCTGAGTTCCTCTGCAAAATCTGCTTTTATTTCTAGAATCCTCGGTTAAGGAGACTTAAGGGGAACAAAAATTGCTATTTTCGCCAATTTTCAATTAATCGACTAGATTTTTTGTACATTTATAGATTTTAGGCTTCTTTTTAAGAATCTGCGGGAAAAAATGAAAAAAAGTTTATTATTTATTGTTTATTAACAAAAATGTGTTAAAAAACTGTCATTTTCCAATTGCTTCTGGGCGCTCAAATTTAAATCAATTTTTGATTTTTATCGCGGTCTTACTTTTTTTTGTCAGTTCAAGGACTAAAAATTTTACAGACAGTATTTTTGATAACTATTAAT
>JAAMPD010000229.1:0-69316 GCA_025266255.1 Trissolcus basalis
CTTGAGAGCCAAAGTTTGAATTTGCAATTGTATATAATTGTATTGTAAATTTTCTTATTTTTTCGATTTTCGTAAACTTTTTAGTTTTGAAAAACAAAACTTATATTATTCTATTATTTTGTTATAAAATGAGCTTCATTTTTGTTATAATAAAATAATGTTTGAGTTAAATTATACGCATAAGATAGTAGTATGCGAGTATTTCCTAATAATTATTAATTCTATTTTTTTGAGAAAAACAACTATTTATTTTTCTGTAATAAAAATTGTATTGTATTTTACCAATTTTCAAATCATAATAATTGAGATATTCAAAATTCAAAATCCAACAGACGCGCGTAGCGCGTTAATCAACTAGTAACTGGTAAAAATTTGCACATTTCTATTAATCAAAAATTGTTGTTGTTTTTCTTACATGCAGAAATAGTCGAGGAACAAATCCACACAAGCAGCATCATTTTGACAAGGATGATTCTGGCACATGCCGACGTCCTTCTCACAGCGATCTCCAGCCCATCCTTTAGGACAGACACATTTGAACCCACCAACTTCATCTCGACAGGTCGCACCGTTCAGACAAGGATCTGAAGAGCAGTCATCGATGTTGATCTCACAAGATGCTCCAGTGTATCCCTCTCGGCAATTGCAAACGAACTTGTTGTCCAAGTCAACACAACGTTCTGTACCAACTGGATTGCACGGGTCGCTCAAGCACTCGTCAATCTCAGCCTCGCATTGCAGCCCAACGAAACCTGGTCTGCACTTGCAAACGAAACCTTCCAACTGATCCGTACAAGTTCCTCCATTTTGACAAGGTTTGGAAGCGCAGTCGTCGATGGTATGCTGACAAGTTTTTCCGGTATAACCAGGCTCGCAGGTACAAGTGAAACCGTCAACTCCGTCTATGCATTGTCCATTATTGTGACAAGGTTTGCTGGAACATTCGTTGATGTTGATCTCACAAGCAGCGCCTGCCCATCCCGGGTGACAGACACACTCGTGACTGAACAATTTGTCAACACAGATGCCGTTCAGACAGGGATTGCCAGAGCACATATCTATCTTTTCATGACAACGTTTGCCTGTGAAACCAGCGGGACAGTCGCAGCTGAAGTCGTCAACGAGGTCAGTACAGTTGGCACCGAGCAGACACGGTTTTTCAGCACAATCATCGGTGTTGATCTCGCAGCTCTGACCTTCCCATCCGGGAGGACAGTCGCACTTGTATCGACCTTGTTGAAGGGCAACACAAGTGGCGCCGTTGTTACATGGGTTTCCGCTTGCAGTGCATGGATTTATCTGTAATAATAAGCAAATTTATATTCAACCATTTTCACCCCAAAAATGTATTTAATTTTTATTATTCTATATTTTATTCTATATTCAGAACTATTCTATATATCTATATTCATTTTTATTATAAAAATTTATATTCAACCATTTTGATTCCAAAATATAGTTAATTTTTATTATTCTATATTTTATTCTATCAATATATTCAGATCTATTCTATATATCTATATTCATTTCTATTATAAACATTTACATTTAACCATTTTGACCCCAAAAATATATTTAATTTTTATTATTTTATATGTTATTCTATATATCTATATATTCACACCTATTCTATATCTACATTCATTTTTATTATAAAAATTTATATTCAACCATTTTTGACCCCAAAAATATATTTAATTTTTATTATTCTATATTTTATTCTATCAATATATTCAGACCTCTACTATATATCTATATTCATTTTTATTATAACAATTTACTCATTGATTTTCTATTTCTTTCTGCAGTTGAAAGTAGGAATTTACCGTGATATCACAGTCGACACCAGTGTATCCCGATCTGCAGAGACAGGTATAATTATTGTATCCAGGCTCGTCTTTGCACATGGCTCGTTCCGGACAGGTATCGTTCTTGCAATCAGATCTCTCTTCTTGGCAATTGATACCGGTGTATCCCGTGGCGCATTGGCACCTGTAGCCTTGGGGCAGATCGATACAGGTAGCACCATTGTAGCACGGTTGTGAGGCGCACTCGTCAATGTCGATCTCACAGCGACGACCCGAGAAACCAGCGGGGCAGTAACACTGCACACCGTGGCCCATTGGGACGCAGAGACCTCCGTGCTGGCAGACATTTTCGGTGCACTGGGTCAGCTTGCAGGCTTCCCTGCCAACTGAACCTGGACCATCCGTGTACATATTCGTCGGGCACTCGATGCAGGACGTGGCGCCATGTTGGGGCTGGTAGAAGTTCTTGGGGCATTGGGCGCAAGGTGCCAGTCCGGTGTCGGAGTACATTCCAGGATCGCATTTTGTTCTACATCTATCCTTGCCGGGTGAGGCTGGCTGGTATGTGAAAGTGCCCGCGGGGCACGACTGACAGTCTTTGAAACCTCCGATTGGCGGCTCGCCACTGTAACTATTGCGCGGGCATTCCAAGCACGGTACAAGACCGGTGGGAGAGTAGGTTCCGTAGCCGCAAACTGGGATACAGTCGTCGATGCTCTTTGATCCTTCCTCCTTCGTGTAGGTGCCGAACGGACACCGCAGACAGGAGCCCTGTCGGTCGCTGTTCTGGTAGAACCCTTTTGGACAGGGCGTGCAGATCTTCTGTTTCTCCCCAGCGAACGTTCCCGCTGGACAGTGCACTGTTGGGACAAGCGTGAGATGAATTAATGACGTCTTATTAAATGATCCTGTGAGATAATGACGGTACTTACGACAACGCGGCACGTCATTTGTATCCATGTTGAGAACCTCGCCGATGCTGCAGGTGAATCCACGGGAGATGAACGATTTCAAGGCACGCAGAGGAGGGCACTGGTTGCCAATGGCAGAAACGTTCAGTAATGGTTCAATTACGGCGCTCGCGTACGGCACTGACAAGTCAAATATCAAGTTCAACGTCGAGCCGCACAAATCATAAAGTTGTGGTTGTTTCACAGCGGGTACAATAATGAGAATAAAGTCCATCTGTAATTTGAAATATTATTGTGATTAAAGTTAATGCCCGTCAGTCAAGGTTTCGCTCGTTACGTTTATTGACTGCCATTCGGTGCGTACCTTCAAAACATTCTCCTCGAGCAGAACTGGCACAGACCGAACGAATGAAACATTCATATTAACATTAACGGCGGAACAGCGCTGCGTTAAAATATTATTGAGATGAGAGTAATGCTGGGCCATTAAGTCCTGATACTGCGGCAGACACGATCTTGAAACCGCTCCGTTAGCTCTGTACGTCACAGACGCGATAACATGGTAATCAGCCTGCTGAGTATCTGTAAAAATAAATGATAATAAATTTTATACCATTCGTTTATGGAATTCAACCTTTACTTCTTTTTTTTTCCTATCAAGTTTTCCGTTATCCTTCGTGATTATGAGAAATAATAGAAATTACTTAGAATCAAAATCACGACCTAACGGGAACCCAATTACACGCTGCGTTTTTTATGTCTATTTTATCTTCTTTTCGCATGCAACATTCGATCGATCCTATCGTTAATTTAGGCTTAGAAAATATTCCCAACTTACTTTCCGAAACGCAGTCAGGGACCACCGAGGAAGGCGACCACTGTTTCTCGCAGCTGTAAGTCTTGATCGGTTCTCCATCAGTGAACCTGTAACCCTGCTTACACGTTGCGATACACTGCAAACCCTTATCATTTGGAAGACATTTCAAATTTCCATGAGCAGGCGATTTCAGTTCCCAATCCACACAAGGCGTTGCTTGGACAGACACTTGGAAATGACAGTGAGCTCTGTTACCATTCACATCGGTTGCGTAAACAGTAACATTTTCAAATCCTCCAATTGGAATGACAGCATTCTCCGGGACGAAACTTAGTTTGACCGGTCCAGATGCATCGGTTGCATTTACTCGTCTGCGAGTTTCGTTGAAGTTGACAGTGTAGCTCTCCTGTTTGTCCACCAACTCGATGACATAACTCTGCGGGCAACTCAGTTTTGGCGGAGTTATATCAGGCACGGTAATGTTGATCTCACAAATCGCCACATTCCCATCATAATCGTACGCCACGTATTTTACAACGGTGTCCTCAAAAATGCGAATCGGTGTCTTGAAACTTTGTGGTTTGACTTCCAACCTGGCTATGCTACCGCTGTTGTCCACAGCAGTTGGTTCGGTGAAATTGACCGGCAGGAGACCGCCGTCCGGTCCCTTCTGTACCACGATCGGTTGCTGGGGACAGTTCTGGAAGACTGGAGGCTCGTTGTCAACGCAGGGCGAGTACCCGTAATCGTAACCCAGGAGAGGTTCTTTCGCCGGTTCTTCGCAGCCCATGAGTTCGAACTTGAGACAAGGATTGTCGACGTAACTGACGATGCCAATGATGACGAAACGAGCTTGCACGTATTTCGGAAGAGTGATCATGGCGAGTTCGCCGTAGTTCCCTGGGTCCCTCATTGTCAGATTGAAATTGGGGAAGTAAACCACATAGTTGTCGGATTCCTTCTGCTTGTAGAAGAAACGAATCTCGGTTGGTCGTCCTACTATGTCGTTCGTGACAACACCTTTCACCAGGATCGCCTTGACTCGGAAAACACGACCGAGATCAACACTGGCGTAGGTGAAAGCTTCGTGTTTTCCACACCATCCAGTAACGGAGTTGAGACGAATGTTTCTGGCTTCGTAGTTGGGTCGTTCGGTGGTGGCGTTGATGGCAGAATCTGGGATACGACCAGAAGTCAGTCCCAAGGGTTTCACTACTTTGCACTCGGGTTCTCTCAGACAAGCGATGGGTCTGGGGTTGATCAGGATGTACCCTGGTCGGTTACATCCGAAATGCACTTCAGAACCCTGTTCATAGCTGCGGGCAACCTGGAAACCATCTGGGGGCCTGCCAGGGTCTTCGCAAACTGGACCTTCGCAGCGCAAGTTTCCAAAGTCCCAAACACCGTTTGCTTGACAGCGAACGACGTTGTCGTGACGGTTAGTTTGGCCGGCTAGTTTGAACGTGTCTTGGCATCCGAAGAAGAACGACGATTGGTACTTGGTGTCCAAATATTGACCGTATTCTGCTCCAGGGGTGGGAAGGGGTTTACCGCAATCAACTCGGGGACACGCCGGTTGGGCTCCCGAGAGCCAGTAATCAGGATATCCCGGTTTCGGATCGTAAACACATTGCCTGAAGTTGGACGTGGCGGTGTTTCTCAGGTAACGACCGTTGTTGGCACATTTCAATGTGACATTTTCTTTGAATGGCACCAGCACGCTGTTTTCGTCGGTTCTCACCACGGCTAGTCCTTCGTTCTTGTCGTCAGGCAGTGAGACACATTTGGCATCTGAAAAATTGTTCAGTTATAGAATTAGAATAAGAATCTACATTGAAATAATTTAAACATTAAAAAGATTAATTACATTGACATTCAGGAATGGTTCCGTTCCAAAGTCCACCGGAAGTACAAATGACAGCAGCAGAGCCAGAAAGAACATATCCAAAGTTACACTGGAACTTGATGATATCGCCAAAGTGGTACTGATTTTTTGTCGCCAAAATTTTTCCGTTGTCAGGGGCTGTCAAGGTTGGACACATCACAGGAACGCAGGTCTTGTTCTTTTGGTACATATCTCCGTCTCTCTCGCCAGTTTCTCCCTTTTCAATATAAAATCCAGCCGTGCCGTTCTCCTTGTACAACTCAAAACCAGTGTTGCACATGCAACTGAAGCTACCAGGATTGTTTATGCACTTCTGATGACATCCACCGTTTTTGACCGCGCATTCATTTATGTCCGTGCATTCCAGTCGGGTACATCCCATAATTTCCAGTTTCAAGCACGGCGCGCTGACATAATCCTGGATGCGGAACTTGATGAAACGAGTTTCAATCGGGACTGGAAGATTCAGCACAGATAACGTGGCTTCCAAAATGCGGAATTCCACCGGCGTGCCGTCCGGATTTGTATAATCTTTGAACGAATCTGTCAGGTCGTCTGTGTACTGAATGCGAACCGCCGACGTGAATGCAACATTTCCATCCGATCTGTGGACCACCTGAGTTCTGAATCCGCGGATTATAGTTGGTGCCTTCATATCAATCATGATCCAATTGGTACCAGGTTCCACGTTGTTGCCACACCATCCGTCCCCGCTGTTCAGCCTGACACCCTGATTAGAAAAAAATTGTTCAAATTATTCAAATGATTCCCATCGTTAAACAAAATAATCAACAAAATTTTTACTAACCGGTGCGAGGTATCCCACTTCGCTGCTGGAAACTGTTATCGATTCATCTGGTATTCCGCCATTAATCAAACCTAAATCGCCGATGGGTCGGCATTCCATAGTAGGAGAGAAGCCAGCTTTGCATTTGCAAGTAAAAGCTCCCGGTGTGTTTATACATTCTGTTGATGCTAAATCACACTGACTGGATGCACATTCGTTTATATCTGAAACAAAAAGAAAATCAGAACTTGTTTCAACCTGTTCGTGGAATAACAGAAAGCAATTTCTTTGGTTGGTGAATTGATTTCAAATTTCTCGTCACCTTCGCATTTTGGCACATTTTCGAAATATTGACTAGCACCACACTGAATGAGATTGGTCCCGGTTAATTTGTAGCCCCTGTTGCATTGCACTCGAGCTTCGTCGCCGAAGTAATATTCCCGGGTCACGTCCACAACGAAGCCATTCTTAATTGTAGGCAACACGGGACATTTCGCACCTGAAAGCCATTAATCATTGTTAAGCAATTGTCTTACATTTTCCAGGAAATGGACGTCTCATAATTAGGTGAAAACAACTCACGTGTACAAACTGGTACGTTATCAGACCACGTTCCATTACTCATGCAAAGAATAACTGGGTGGCCACTTCTCACATACCCAGGCTCGCACTCGAACCTGACAATGGTGCCGTAACTTCGGCCACCGCCATTTAAAATGGTGATGTTAGAGTGTGGCGCTTCCGGGAGCGGAGGACATTGCGAAGCTGAAATTGAACCGACCATTTTTATTCGATCCCTCGGTTATATTTATCGCAACAGATCATTGCGAAAGAAAATTTTATATTTCATGTTGCAACTGCAACTTACCTAAGCAAGAAGGCTTTTTCTCCCACCGGCCGTCAGCCAAGCAGGAAATTTTTTCAGTCGGTTTTCCGGTCGGAAAAGCAAAACCCGCGTAACACTGGTAGGTTGCGAGACCGCGGTACGTTACGTTCGACGAGCCGATTGAGAAGCCATTGTCGATTTGCGGTACAGGGCCGCAGTATACTTCTTGGCACTTGGGAATGTAAGTTACCGACCAGTTGCCTCCGGGCAGACACTGGGTTACGATTTTAGATTTTCCTGTTGAAAACTCCTGGCCCAGTGGACATGAGAAGGTTACCACGGTGCCGAACGCTGTATCTCTGCTAGAGGCCAGAGCTCCTTCACCGGGTTTCAAAATTGGACAGTCTGAAAGAAAAACAGTCCATCATATTTTATTAGCCTCTCTCAAGCAGTAACGAAAAATGGTACAACAAATGTTGAATATATTGACCTGCTGAAAATGTGGCTTGCCATCCAACGCTGCTGTGCAGAGCGTCAGAAGCAAAGCGAATTAACATTTCACCACTCTCGGCAGTTAGAGTAATTTTTGGTATGGTGTTTGATGTGAAACCGTTTCCAGAATGAAGTCTCAGACCGTTCGTATTCGGACCGTCATAAACCTAAAATTTGCATCGATTATAACAAATTTCCAGCAGCCGAAATTGTTTTGCCATTTGTGAAATTGCACCAAACTATATACCTGTACGAAGTCGGTCTTGTGGACATTGAAATTCGTGAACTTCAACGACAATGGACCTCTTTGTGGGTTTTTTATTTTGTAATAACATTCCTGGTTGTTGGGATAATCATTCAAGCCGTAGGAAGGACTTTGTACCGTTCCATTGCTTGCGGTGATCGTGGCTCTGCAGCCTTGCGTGTATCGAATACTAAAACCTTTCTTTGAATCTCCAAGACTCGTCTTGAAGTACAAATACAAATTGTTTTCCGTGGACATGATCACTGTAGGATTATCTTCAATTCCTCCCGTCAGTCTCGCTATCGGTCGGCTCATGGGAGATTCGCCATCGCGAATCAAAATGTAATCCCTATTCATCTCAAGGTCAAGGTCTTCAATCTACAAAAACATCAGACCACAATTAAAAAAAGACCTCAAATAACAAGTAATTAAATCTTCTCTGAATTGAAAAAGCTCAATTTCATAATGTTAATTAATGTTAATTCAATTAATGTTAAATTGTTCATTTTATTTTTCATAAGTTAAATGTCCCAATTAGTGACTTTCTGTCATAGAAATTCTAAGAAAATAGAATTCATAGCTTCACTTATTTTAGTTTTGTTGAATCTATATCATTTTTTTTAGTATAATTTCAGATGAATAAATTTACTGTAAACTTGATTAACAAAAAATAGTGATCATTAATAAAATTAAATTTTTCATAAATTTGTTATTTCAATAGGTATACCTCGAGGGAAATGATGCGTCCGGGTTGCGTTTGAATGATGTAAAGACACTCGAGACCGCCAGGATAATTTTGAGGATATCCTGGTGACTTGAGCATCTGTTCCTGTGGAGTTGCTCTGAGCATGCCACCGCAAGTTTGTGGCTCAGTTTTCCACGAAGCACGGAATCCTTTCCTCTCCACGGATCCGTCCGAGCTGAACTTGACGATCATGAAATTGGACGCCGATACGAACAGTTTGTTGCTCAGGTCTTGTTTTCCTGAGAGGGTCGCAAGGTTCACCGATTTTTCCTCGGTCCGACCGCCAACCAGGATCTGCACGATGTCAAAACTTTTTTCCGTCTCGAATTCTTGGAACTAAACAAAAAAGGGAACAAAGTCGCATGAGAGGCTGAAAAATCATTGACAAAGACGAGCTCGAGGATTCCTAGTAAAAGATTTTACTTGAAGTAGGATGTTGTGACCTTGAGGTCCTTCCAACGTCCACTTGCAATTGCTCATGGCGGTGTACTTGTGCGGATAGTTTGGACTTTCGACGACGTCGCCGCTGCTGGCCATGTAAAATTGACAGTTCGTCGGGCAATCTATCTCGTCTGAGAAATCCCCACAGTCGTCCTGCTTGTCGCATTTGAATGCATTGTTTATGCACTTTCCATTCGAGCAATGGAATGAACCTGCATGAAGGGTAACAATGAAGTTAAACACTATATTTAAGTCCCCCGACAAATGGGCTCGCATCCTATTCATCCAACTAAACTAGAATGCAATTCAATTTGTAACAATTGTTTTTTTTTTTTTACATTCTTTCATCATTTTAAACCAGAGTCAATTTGTTGACTGCAGATTGTATCATTGTATGATCGATTGTACCTGCTGGACAAGCATTGGCCCGGCACATGAACGGCAACAGTGATTCGCAAGTGGTGAGTTCCCATGATTGATGTTGATCATCAGTCACCGCGACATCGACGCACTTGGTCGATTCGGTACCGTAGGCGACGAACCGCGGGTTCGGTTGATTGAGGGCCCAGAAACCTAAATACAACGAGAGGCATTAGTCGGGACCAACGAAATTGCGCCGCTCCCATCGGATTCCCAATTCTATTATGCAAACTTCTGACATTTCCATGTCATACAAATTGGCGCTGTTACAAACACGCACAGTGCTCGCACACCAGACCTATGGAAATGCTGTTGTGGGAAAAGTGTGTCTTCGTGCCGCGTGCGAGTTCCGCGTTTCCGCGACCCCGATTCGGTGGACTTGGGACTTATTCAATGACAATAACCGGCGTTTACTCGAGCGCGAGATAACGACGAATTTGTATTTACAAAGTTCGACTTTGACACGGGTTTGTTAACATTTAATTAAAACGTAACGTTAACGGGAATTTGAAAACCAAAATAGACAAAAAAAAAAAAAATAAAAAAAATAAAAACGAAATAAAAATAGGTCTCTTTTGGGGTCAACTTTTGTGGATTGAAAAATGGTGAGTTCGCGGGAGCAGCAATTAAGTTTGACATGAAAAATTGTGGAGTTGGATTAGAGCATATGAAAATGTAATTAAAATTAGAAAGTTGGTGTACCAGCATATTGCGAGACCAGCATGCCCGCCGCCGATTCGAGAGTGTTGGTTCGTAGGTCATCGAGCGATGTGAGACCCAGCCAATAGCGATCGGAATTGCGACCGATCATGCCGGACGACACGTTGTTCTCGCTGTACGACTCGACCACCATGAGCTCGCTGCCGTACCTGAATTGGGACACAATTATGAAAATTAACGACAGTGCCTAAGGATAGAACAGACATGCATCCTCGTAACGTTACACACGACGTGCAACAATGTTTTAATTCATGCAGCTCGCGGTTGATTTAAAAGTCCAATTCATCAATGAAATATCAAGATATTCAGACTGGTATATACCTCCTGCATAATTCCGCAGCCTTTTCCCATGAGTGTTTGATGTTGAAGAATTTATAACAGTGAATACCCCGCAGTTCCCATCCTGCAAGCAAAAGAGGAAATTTATTGAAAAGTCGGTTCAAATTTGTCCATCGGGTCTCGTTGAGGTTGCAACCTGCTTGGAATCGTGGGGCTTTTTTGACATTTTATCACTGTGATTAAACCCGTTGGCACCAATGTTGACCGATGCCAACTGAGTTACCGAGAAAACATCATTCGCGACTGGTTGGACGCATTGATCCATAACTCATCGTCTCGGCTCTTCCGTCTGCTCGCTCACTATTAACTTAACTTCTTCCTCCGAACAATTCTTTACCGGTACTTCTTTTCTATCCGAGCTTCATCATGGTATTCGCACTAAAAACGATCGAGGTCAAAAGTTTGCTTCCGATTCGGTATACTTAATTAAATCTCACACACTCATCATTACACGGATCTAATTTGTGCAAAAAATTATATTTGATAAAAACTAATTGAACGTTTAACGGAAGGCTGATCAGCTTGAATCCGCTTGAAATTTTAATTAAAAAATATTGTGCGAACAAGTTTGAACGTGAAACACATTGTCGGATTGTGATTTTCTTTTGATGGCTTTTCACGAGGTTTCCCTTTTAATGAATTGGATGCATTTTTGACCGTGGTAGTAAATGTAGTCAGGTGACCCCGAGCGCACAGGTACAGGCCTATCGAATCGATGATGAATGTTTAAATACCGTCTGTACAATCGGAACCAGGTTTTTTTTTCTTCAGCTACGTGTTCTTTTATTTTTAGAAAGCTCAGAGAAACCCGAGGAAAACTCGTCATACTTGTTTGATGAGATCATCAATCTTGAAAAATTGAGACACTTGGAGTGTTTGTGAGAACAAAGTTATTTCAAGCGTTTTGATCGGGGTGTTTTGAAAAATTTACCTGTCCGTTGAACTCGGAAAAGTGAGTTGCAATATGTCAAACGCACGGTGGCAATTTCATACTTCAATTATAGTTCATTTGTTGTTGTTGTTCAGTTCAGCCGTTCAACTTATGGCAGTTACTAAAATCGGAAATGCGTCGATACCGTTTTGACCGTGAACGGCATTTATTTATCCGATCGACGTTGCATAAAGTCGTTTGGAGTTTCCAAGAACTTAGCCATTTTTATTTGAATGCCGTGTGAAAATTGCTACCCACGCTTCCTTATAAGCTAAAATATTTGCATTACACAATTACCGTGCGGTTACCTTTACTTATTTTTTTCTTACAGAAGACGATTTTGCAATTAAAATTTTGTTTCGTTGAAAAACACAAGTGACTGCTTGTGTTGTAAAAAATAAGTTTTATTTATTTTCAACCGATTGTGCAATTGTATTTATACCTTTTTTTTTCTATTCTTTTTTTTCAGATAGTGTGAAAGTGTGAAGATGTTTTGATGGTTTTTTTTATCGCGGTATTAATATGACATAAGAAGACGGATATTTTGTTGTTGCATAAACGAAATGAAAACGAATCACACCGCAAATCAGTCGGATAGAGAGCTGATTGGTTAACATGGTTTACTTTTTTTTTACTTCATGTGCTTAAAGGTGCTATTGAAATGGACATAGTGCTGTCAACCGTTCGTGTTCTGAAACCATGATTTGTGATTGTAAAGAAAAAGCATATTGTGATAGGAAAAAAAATCCGAGTGTTTATTGTCAGCACACCGCAGCACAAGCGAAAAGGAAAAAAAGGGTCAACGTCACTGCAAGGCTAGAAATTTTCTGCGGTCAGTTTAAAGCTGGTTGAAAAAAATCGAATAAATATCGAGATTGTCGCTTTTGGCATTCTATTAAATGACATTTAGTGCTGTAAGAGGAAATGTGGAAAAATGATAATTGAAAAATAAAATTGGTGAAACTGTATGTATCGTTGCTGAAGATTACAATTTCATAAACTGAAGAAAGTTATATCCATGAGTTATCTCATCTGCGTTCATTTGGTTTCAGGATATGATTTAATATTGAGCTTTGCATCAGAAAGATTGGAAAGGGAAAAGAAAGATTTAATTAATCAGTCGCTTCCCATTGTCGAATTCTTAGTATCCATTGAATCTCAATCTCGTATTTTCATAGCAAAACTACGAGATTTTCTAATTATACGAACACGCAACACTTGTTTTGTCGCGACGTTATTACGCATCGCTTGAGAATTTCTTCTCGTTGAAATGTCAGACGTTCATGATCTTGCTCAATGGACGATTCTTCAATGACTATCGACTCCTTGTATTATCACAGATGTTAAACTTTATTATTTACTTTTGATAATGAGATAATGTCTCTCTCACGTGGAGAGTTAAGAATGAACAATATTACAAAATCATTATGTCGAGAACAATTTTTTTTTTTCAACTCATAATTCGTGCCTCCAGCACACGTCAAGTCACTGTGGAAATATCAAACTTGATTTCTTTGCGAAATAGTTTTATTAGAAAATGAACATTTTGTAACAATTTTTTTTATTCGCTGACGATGATTTGATCCTGATTAAAATTAACGTTGGTTGGAATGATCAAAAGTGGTTGAATTTTCGAAAGTTTTAGACTGTTTCATTGTTTTTTTTCTTTTTTTGATTAAGAAGAATTAGGCTTGACTTATTTATTCATAGTTCACTGACACGAAACCATCAAAAGGAGGTGCGTTGAATTATATTTGACTGATACAGAAAACAACACACATTACCTTCTACGAGCAGGCATATACGTAAGAATTCGACCGTTCGTTAACGCCGTTCCACTTTTGTGCACGTTGCTCGTGCAATTATGTAGGTTGTTCGTACTGGTACAAAGAAACTTATTCGTGCCGTTAACCTCGAATCATTGCGTGCGTTTAGCTTCGCAGCCTCCTTGTTGTAATACAAAATTATCATTACGTTATACATTACGTTCTTTCTTTTTTTTCATTTATTTTTAACTATTTTGTTTCATTCATTTGTTTCTCCATTGAAATTGAAGGCACTAATCGACCCGACATAATCATCCGGAAATTTTACTCTGAATAATTAATTAACCCACCAAGGATACATATTTTCTCAGGAAACATTCGGTCACACCCACAACACTTATGGTCATATTTCAATTTATTTCACAGAAGGAAAAAAAAAGTTTCCACAACCGTTTGATATTTTAGAACGTTTTTTTACGTTAATGACATTGGTCCCTTTTCGGGCACTCGAAACCTTTTTAATCTACTAACGGTTTTAGTGGACACATTTTTGTTACCTGACTTTAGGCTATTAAGTCTGACTTTTGTACGCGCTTTATTTTTTTACGAGAGAGAGAGAGAGAGAAATAAAAACTAATCTTTGCTTAGAACAAAATGACAGGATGCGTTTTTAGAAACGTCCACGGGATCATATAATGGTAGTATTTTTGACTCAGTCTGCCCTTGGACGGTGCTGAAATATGGCCTTGGTACCTGCAGGCTTATGTGTCTACCTGCATTTCCAAGCAGGTTGCCCCTTCGACAGTTTTTCACGGGGAACGAATACCGTGAGAGCCTGTTTTTGAGAGGCGCTCTCTAACAGAACAAGAATTCTAATACTCACCATTCGGACAGGTGAATACGTTTGCGGTTGGGCCCTGCAACAAAGCAACATTACATTAGATTTAAAAAAATGATCGATTTCAAAAGCAACGGATATAATAAATATTTATGACTCAGAAATTCAGATCCAAAGCGAGAAGAGAGATTACAGTTGAGTCATCGAGGATCTATTTCAGAGTTATGTAACTGGATCGATTCTCTTTTTTTCTCTCATTATTTGATGAATTTGAAAATCATGCAAACGTAACCTCATTTTGAAGTGAGGAATGGAGGATTTTCAGTTGAACAATTTGTTTTTTTTTTTCACATTCTAGGTGAAGGATAATTCAGTCAATAAATATAACAGAATTTGATAAGAAAATTATGAAGCTTGAATTAACGATGCAATTTTTTCCAAGAAATAAATCATTCGCAGATTCCGGAGCAACGATATTTCCGGTATGTAAGCATAAGTGATGCGTTACTATTGTAGCTTAATAAAGTGAAAGCCAAGAAGGCAGTCAAGTACATCCCATTTGTCGTTGATCAATGAAAAAAAAAAAAAATTTTTTTTTGCACGTTGTATCATCGCGCATCCGTCCGGAATTGGCACTAAATTTGTTGCGTGGTCTGTTAATATTATAACGGTCGAGGTATTTCAATGAAGCGTGCATTCCCAACTTGGCATTCCAGAATCGAAGTATAAGTTTTTATTCACAGTAAACATCAACATTTTATAATTTTAAAATCGTTAGATCTGCGTCAATTGAAGCAATTTTCATTATTAAAATTATGGAGATTTATTGCAGGGTGATTTGCAACTGGAGCAATGACTGATTCAATATTTCAGAGCTAAGAAATTATGTGAATAGTATTTGAGAACTTTTTGTTTTACTTAGACGATGTGACTTGGAGTAATGAAGTATTTCAATTTGATCTAAGGGAGAATTGCTTAATTTCAGTATTTGCACAAAACTTGGAAAATTATTATGTACAATAATTGTTTGGCGCACAAATGAACGTACTATTCTTACGTAAAATAAAACCGAAGAGCTGATACGCGTGGAGACTTACTTTCACTCGGTGCACACACTGCACTTCACGAGGCAGACCAATGATTAAGTTTTTTCTTATAAATTCTGCGCCTATCGTATCAATTGAATGAATTTTCTTGTATTGAATTTAATGAATATTGCTTTTTAATTCGAGAGAAGAAAATCATGTGAAATTATTGTTTTAAGAAAAATTTGAAAAATGTTGATTGGTTTCTCTGTCGTGCGTGTTACAAAAGTTACTGTGTTTCAATATCTAATATAACAAGTTTCAAAAAAGAATCGATCACAAGAATTCTTAATCTCAAAGTGCATATTCGAAGATTAGTTTAAATTGCACGTAAACGAGTTGATAATTTTGAATGATTTAGAAAGTTTCGATTTTAAACGTTGTTAATGTTTTCGTGTTCATTTTCTTCGAGCATCGAATCATGTAATAACAGTGTATATGACACGTATCATATTCTTATACTTTAATCAACAATGCCTTTTTGAACACACTTTTATTTTTCATTTTTTTCAAAATACCGGCAGACCAGTTAGAAATCCCAGATAACTTTCTCGTTGCAGTAATTTATTATTGGAAGCGGAGGTTGTTACAAGAATAAAACTATTTCTATAGAAGAAAAATTAAACTGGAACTTACTGTAAATCTGCAATGTAAAAATTCAAGAAATTGGAATCTTAACAATGTTAGATGTCATGCTGTTTTAAATGTAAGTTATGTACTTTTTGTTTTGTATTTTTTTAAATGGAAATTTTAATTTGCAAAACAAGTGACAGATTGAAAAAAATTTTGCAATGACGTAACGAAGAAAACGAGATATAAATTATGTATACAATAACGGCAAGAAAAGCCTACAGATTCGCAACCATTAGATAGAGAGAACAGTGGCGTTCTGTTTTGTACGATGAGGGAGTGGCTTTGCGGTTTTATCCTACGTTCGGTAGCGAATTAAGCTTCCCACTTGAACCACTAGCAACGATCTATATTGTAATAAGCTATATTTTTATTATCAAAGTCTAGATAAGAAAAATGAAAATCTCACCTGAGACTCAGTTAGCTGAAGATGGCACAGAAGGGCGACAGCCAAAAAGGCTGCTAATTCTCTCAACAGCATAATTCTGAAAACAGAAAAAAACAACATTTCGTTAATTCAAGTTTTTTATTTTTAGAATTTTCAGAAATATAAAATTAAATATCTGCAAGTTAATTTCCGAACGGTAAAATTAAGAACATTCATTTTTATTGATAAATTCCAATCTGATGATATAAGTTTAAGTTCAAAATAAAATAAAATATTCATCCAAATTATATAAAGTATGTTTTATCCGATGAGAAGGTAAATAATCTTCTGACATTCTTGGTTTATTAATTGATGTAAATTATGAATTTAGTTTTACGCATCTTCATGTCAACTTTCACTCTCTTATGCGTGTTTAATCAAGAAATTTTAATGTTCGTTTAAAATTACAGAGAAGAAACATAAAAGCATAAACAAATAACGTAAAAAAAAACTTTTCGTTGTATTTAACTTGAAATTGTAATTCATCCATAAAATTTCTACTAGGGCTGAAAATAATAAAACCAATCTCGACTTGTTATCAAAGTTTTCTGTTCGTTGCTTTAATAAGGCTGTAATAAATTTGATCAAGTCAGCAAGAAAATTTTTCTTACTTTTAATTAACTTTAACTTTGCATCTCAATAAGAGCAAAACCTCGTCGATGTGCTTACACTAATATTGTAATAATAACTCTCTCGCCATCTGAAAATTGACCGCAGGTAATTACAAAATGTTTTGCACATAATTGCCACGTAAAAATGTTGCCTAATTGGATAATTGCGCTATAAATATAATTGTGACATTCTACAATCAATGCAACGCTACCAGTGCTCACGGCTAGATATCTTTTATACTCAAACTTCATTCATGAATACCAGTTTTTTCTCGATTAGGAGAGGGATTTTAAATTCCATTCCGAGTGAAATATAAATATATCAGCGCTCCCGGGCTCGGGTATTGTGTGTGCAACTATTTTAAGTGAAATGCAAGACGAAATCTTTTTTATCGTTCGCGACTATGTGTATATGCAAACAGTGAGGAATTTTTGCCGAAAAACCGGATTGTGATTCGAGTTTAGCTCTCGTATCATGTTTTGTACCATTATGAAAACAGACATAAAAAATGGAATTTACGATGACCGTAAAAGTCAATTCTCGCACCATAGAAATATCACTCACAAAGATTTGTCAGCTAAACTTTTAAAACAAATAGTCAGTTGACAAAAAAAAAAAAAAAAAGAAGAAAAAAAACTTTATTAATTGAATCTCCCGCGATTCTAAAAGAGGATCTGCACTTGAGGACTTTTTTCTTGAAATAAAAATAGTATCGAGAAAATTTCAAATTTCAGTATATTCTTCAAGCGGCGAAGTTGTTCGGACCATAAAAACCAACTTTGCCACTTGAAGTTTATCGAAATAAAAAAATTTCTCGATAATCTGTTAATTTTTTTCAAATCCGGACGTTCCCCTTTCTTGTTGTTTCTTTTATTATTGTTTTCTATTGTCGTAATTGATATTTTGTAAAAAAAAAGTTTGTTTTTTGGGAGCGTGTATTGTGGTAAATGTAAAAAGCATATAAATCATACAAGGGGCTTGTGATTTTGAGTTCAAAAGAACATAATAACATGCCTACACTGGTGTATAGTAATTTTACATACGGCTAATTCAAGGCGATATTATTCATCAGACGCTATCCTATAGCTACATGCAATTGTGTCTCGGATGAAACCCTTTCCATCAAATAAACTGGTGAAAATAAAAAAGTATACTTCTATCTTGATACAACTACTATCATTAATTTTAATTTTTAATTTTACTAACCAAAGTGCATTGAAATTTTCGAAACAACGTAAAATTTGTCAATTTCAGAAATGTCAACCATAAAAACGTTGACATTTTTGTCGTTTTTAAATTTCCGTTTTGTGTCTCACTCTTTAGTTATAATTTTAAAAGAGAAATTTGTGACCATTAAAGTATAATATCAGCAATAAAAATGATATATTTTTGTATCGTTTCAGAAATCATTCGAAGTCAAATGAATCAAAACTAAATAAACAGTCAGCAGTGCGTAACAGAGAGAACAAATGAAAAAAAAAAGATTGGAAGAAATTAAACAATGAAAGTGAAAACGTGAAATGCGGCAGGCGTAATCGCATCAACGCCACACGTTGCCACCTTTCAAATGACATTTCGTTGGGGACGAATATACACGATCTGCCGGTCGTGTGTTTGTTCACACAGGTGATTTTTCGATGGGAATCATTGGAACGTCACCGGACCATATTTTATAGCCTATTCGGTTTCAAAGAAAATTATACCGTTATGGAGCGGCCCATCATGATCTATAAAAATATAGAAATACAAGTCGAACGAATGCTATATGCTAATGAACTCAGTGTTATGCTATAAGATAACTGTGCTATACCCCTTTTGACTTACATTATAAATAGAATTCGTCCTGTGATGATCAAATACTATTCAAGAATTGGTTCCCACATTTAACAATTTTCACCTTTAATTAAATTTGATTATTTCTGAATACTGATTAATATTATTTGTCAACTATTTAACTTTCAGTTGTTCAAAGTCATTTTTTTTAATTCAACGTATTTTTAATTAATTAAAAAAAACAAGAAAATGTTGATAAAATGATTTTTAAAATGTTAACGTGCAATTGAAAAAAAAATCGATTATGAGGTATTTGAAATTTTTCACGTTTCGCAGACGCTCCAATCGACCGCGAAAACTGCAACAGTGAAAATGTAAATGGTTTGGAAAACATCATCCAGCCTCCGTCATACACAAAAGAATGCGGAAGCATCAAAAGAAACATCCTAGAGTCACGAAGCCCCGGTTACCGATGAATTCCTTACGGTCCTTGGTGGACAAATTGTAGAAATAAATTTTCCCGCAATTTGATGATTGAAGGCGCGAGAGAGTTTTATGCCTGCCAATGAGAGTCAAGGCTTCGCACATTTGTGACGCGGTCACCGTTAGGACGAATTAGTTCTGCAATGAGTGCGCGTGATTAGTTCTCGATTTATTCTCTTTCCCTATCACAAACGAGATTGCAAGATGTCATCATGGCCGGATGAAAAAAGCCAAATGGAGCACATCACATGACTCGGGGCGATTTCACGGGTTTTCATTTTTTTTCTACCATTTCAACAATGAGAGGAAACATAAATTTTTTTGTCAAACATTTCTGTCAGTTTTCAAAAAAAATCAAACAAATAAAAATTGGACCCTTCATTCGGTTCGATTGAACACTTAAACGATCAAAGTTTTTTGCATTTTTTATTGGCATGAAAATGAAATTGTGCATGTTACGTTTTTAAAATTGTTCGTCAATTTTTTCTTTTATACCAAATAAAGTTGATTGGCATATAATTACTTTGGAAAAAAAAAGTTAGTAAAAACTGTTCAAAAAATGAAGCAGAAACAGTTTTTTATTACTAACTTTGAATGTATCGGCATCGAGGCAATTTCTGTTTGGTTTCTACATAGTTAATTTTTTTTCTTTCGAGTAAGATGTGCTCTATATTAAGCCAATGTTTTCCAGTTTGACAAAATTTGGTTGAGAATTAAGCATTAATATTAAATATTGCAAAACTATTAATTACTATAGTATTAAAATCCAAATATTTGAATAACCAAGGCAAGCATTCCACCGTTCGCAACATTCAATTTTGATTTGACGTTTTTCAATTTTGTTAAACTTCGCTGTTACCTCAAACGATTGGATTTTTCAACAAAAGTTGGTAGAATTTTAACGCGCACATCGTCACACGAAATTTTTCATTTAAAATTTCTTTATTCCAGTTTCACAAGATCCATCTGAATGTGATAATAACTTGAATGCGCGAGAAAATTTGAAGGAACAATTAAGCCCCCGGTATGGACACGAAATATTAGCGTCTCATTCTTAATCTCACGAGACCTGTTGCTTCATCATTTTACGTAACGCGATACCAATGTCGCGGCATGAAAACGTGCGGCTGAACCATGACAAATTGTATGGTGCACTTTTAGAACAACACGTGCATCGCAACCGTACATTTCACTTCATTGTTCCTCGCCCAATAAAATTCGAGCAAAAAGTTTTGTACCGTCAAATAAATCTGGATTCATGAAAACTTTTAATAAACATTATTATTGATCTGAAAGTAACAGAAAAAAAAGAGAATTGCCAAAACATTACATAAGCCATCCATTGAAAACATTTTGAAAATGCATGAAATTGATATGACAAGTTTTGAATGGATTGAAAATAAAGAGGAAAATAAAAAATTCCATCGACAGGCAGCTGAGCGAATCGCGATCGCTATATTGCTTCAATTCAAAAGACACACCGCGCGGGATTGCGACAAATCACAATCACAAATTGTTTGTGGCCCGAGTTTTTCAGCTCCCACGTTTTGCGAATGAATATTCCCGACGCCCATATGCGAGCAATAACGGTGCTGTAACTAATTATGCTTATGTGATGCAACGACAAAACATAAATTGGTTTTACGAATCTCGTGGGAAGAGTGCACACGAAAAGTAATTCAAGATGAACGATCGCGAAAGTTGAATGTTCATCTCACGTGCACCTTATTTCTGCATTTGCTATTGTTATCCTCATGTAACTGGAGCAACGCACTATTCTAATTGATATAACAATCTTGTGAACAATCGTATTTCGAATTTATTTTGCACTTCCATCAGTTAAACAAAAACGAATAAAAACTTGTGAGCAAGAAAAAATATCATTAAAAAATGTCAATTAAGTCACGCACTAAAAGTGCTTTAAGTTTCTTGAGAATGTCATAAATCTCCTTAAAGTCGTCGTAATTAAATATGCCGATTTTAAATTATTTACGAAAAAATTGTTTTGTTTGAGAAGCTATTTTTGGTGTAAAGTTGGAAATTTTATTTTTATAAAAAAATCCTTTTGAAAAATATCAGATATACCTTTCGGTAGTATCGAATTTAACTTAAAGGGAATATATAGAGCATATCCGTTAGAAGTAATTGAGTTGGCGACGAGAACATTTATATATGATTTCGCCGTTACCGATAAAATAATTGCAACCTTCTTTCGAGAACCTAAGTCACCTATAGAGTCTATATAGCTAGTCTTGCACGCAGTAACGGCTTTTTCTGTATGAATGACCAGGCGTCGGTTCTGAATTCAAACAAATTGTAATAAATTTCAGTGTGCCATATTTTTGTTAAACTTTCGAAAGAGAACCTTCACTGGGTTCGCCTTTTTCATATTTTATTCACCCTCCCACTTTAATATTTCGTACCAAAGAAAAAAAATTATTTTATCCTTTTTTTTATTTTAAATTCAATTATTTTATGTTAATTCAATTTTGAAGTTTAATTACTTTTTTGTATTAACTTCATACGAATAATTGATCTGACAAGTTGGATGTGAAAAAAAAACTGTTTCAAATTTCTCACAATTCGACGTTTCCACAATTACGAACGTTTGCACACCACAAATCATCGTAAATCAAATGAACAACATCTCGCCAAGTTTAATGATCAAATTAACATTGCATAACTTGTTTCATAAACTAATACAACTTGTGACACATATTACGTTGTTTCATTGTATAAATATCATTATACCGTTAACCGCATCGTTATCCATTGCAAATTGTAGCAGGATGCAGAAAAAAAGGAAGGATTTCGTTACCGCCGTCTGGCTTGGTTATATAGGTATACGCCATTCGTACTAGCAAATTCTTGCGCGCTTGAGCGGCAATCGGTCCAAGTGCGTGAGCACCCAAGATGCTTGTGGTTGTGTATATGAAAGTATCGCTTACGGTAATGCCTGAATACATTACAATTCGCACTGTGACGAGGAGTTCTTCTACCAGTTCGAGTCGTACTACGTCCAACGCCTCGCGTATATTATCCAAGGACTGTTTTTTTCTGTGCATTTGTCTGTCGCTTTCACATTTTACGCATAATTGTTTGCAAGGATTAATAATAGCCTGCACAAGTCCAACAACAAAACTTAACGAAAAATCACTAGAAAAAGAAAGAAAGAAAAAAAGGAGCACATCCGCAGGGCGAATTTTTTACGGCTAGTATTTTTTTTTTTTTTTTCTAAGAAAAATGTCGGCCGTTCCGTCAGGAAATATTGTAAGCAAAGTGTAACATATGTTCGATACGATCTTGTATGTCATCATACTTAAATGTATGTGACATTTTATATGCCTGGACCCCTCCAAGCTATAAAAGTTTTTATAAAAAGCGCGCGAATCAACATACGAATTTTCCCCTGAAGATAATAAATACTTTCTGTCGAGTTATAAACATCCGAACGAGGAAAAATGACCGGAGCAAAAGGGCTATGAACAAAATAAAATTAACGATGTACGTTGACGCTTGACGCGGAGAAGAAACGGCGCATGATTCTTATTCTTAGTATATAGTATAAGGGTATAATATATTTATATATAGCTGATCTTCTAGTCGACATGCTTCGGTGCCTTCGCTCTCTTGCATCAAACGTCAAACTTTTTTTTTCAAAAATAAGGTGTCGATGATTGCTATCAGCTGCTATCGAAAATTTTGTATACATTTGCGACCTCTACCACGCGCCATTGGAGAAATCGATAATTACACATTTTAGTTCCGTAACGTGCGATTTTCAGTATTTAACATTAAAGGTCCAGTTTCCTTTGGCAATATCGAATCTGCAGTCTTGCATGAATTGCTAATGACTTTTAGTACAGCAGAGATATAAAAATCCTTCACATATCAATTATTCAATTTTTGTTTTACATTCCACTTTCCGGAATATTTCAAGTGAAATGTCAATGTTAATGACGCTCGGAGATTAAAAAATCAAATTCCATAAAGTTGCTGGTATAAAAATAACGTTTATCTGTAAAGTAACGATTATTTTTTCGTTACAGCCGATTGAAAGTCAAGTGGATGTATAACATTAAATCAGAAACAATGGCTCGATAATTGCTAGTTCAGTTTGGATTATTACATACTTTTCATCGAGAAAAAAATGTTGCTCATTAGAATGTTCCGAGTCCGATTATTTCTGTAACACTGTACGGTTTGAAATTAAGTTTATGTGGGTAAACTAACGTTCTCATAAAAGAAGATGCAATAGCAATTAGACGTAATCCAAGTGCCACGGATAATATGTGGAACGTGCGTTTTCAGATTTCCTTTGATCATTCGCGATTGTTCTTACGGCGATGAGCTGATGAGATTACCCAGATGACGTAAGCCATCCCATGCTCCACAGATGGAAAATCAAATAAATGGTCTGATGCAGAAAATGTAAAATTTTAATTCATTTTTATACCAACTTTTTTTAAAAAAACTTTTTTTTAACTATGATTTGCATCCTGATGGCAAAAGGGATCACTGGGACGACATTTCAAATGTTCCAACTTTTAGTGAGCTCTGATTGGAGGTTATCGAGATCTTCCCAGCGATAACTCATCCGGGATGAATATGCAGTAAAATTAATTAATTCAGTCGCCGTTCATATTTGTCCCGTTAGTTGCGTAATAAAAATTATTGACGCGCTAATTTACAATTAACCTTTTGGAATTCTTTGGTGTTTTTTGTGCTCCAACTACCCCACTTGTTGGACGCAGGTTCGTCGACCGATAAGTGCAAGTTGTCGATAAACCGCGTGGACTGCCGGCAAAAACATGCGGTTTTATTGCTGCTGGATGTATGAAAATTACGCGCTCCTAATCCAGGTCACAGATGCGAAAATATGTGGGCGCGGCCATAAATGACGTATGGCTTAAATAACGGTTGCACTTATAAACCGAGAATGGCTCGCGCGAAATTCAAAAGCCCTCTTTTATTTCGAGGGGTGACAGAGCGTTGCGTGAAATGAAAAAATGTTTCTATAATTTCTAAAGGCTGACTTTCTGTCGTACGATTAAATGTCAAGCCTAGCCAAACCAGCTTGGTGACTTCAGCCATAAACGACCGACAAGGCGAGTCTTTCGCTCTTTGAATCATCAGATTCCTGCAACGTGGTTTGAATATTTGACCAAAATGAATATCTTTCACTGTTGGCTTTGCAATCCGATTAACGGCAAATGATAACGGGACGTTCGATTTTGGCATTCTCAAGTTATGACTCAGAATTATAGCTAGGAATTAGATTTTTATGCGTTTGTCCAATTAGTTAGATTGAATATTTGTTGTGCAATCGCGGCAAAAATATTGCGCTCGTGAATTCAACAATAAATAAAATGCACTCGACAGAATGAGCAATATACTATAAATATCTGTATTCGAATTATGAATATTATTCAATTTTTACGTCGGAGATGAATGTGATTTTCGTCAACGATGATTTATGAAAGGATATTCCAAACGAACGTACAGAGCGTGAGTGAACTTTGTAATTAATACAATTTTTAATTGGACATAGAGAAAATGATTTGAAAAATTGTATTATCATATTATTAACATAAAAAAGATGCGAATGTACTTGTTACAAGAAATATGATGATAACTTTAATAGGAAATGCAAACGCAAAAATGTGTGTATACAAATTGAACCATTTTATTTTTATTTCATTCTCAATTTTCTGGTATACAACGTAATACATTTTACTATGTGAGGTTTTTAAATATTTTAAATTGTATTCGTTTTTATTTTTTTACATTCAAAAAGTGACACACAATATATTTTAATCATTATAAAATTCGATTTATGTGGATATAACATAAATCTAGAATAATTTTTAATAACAAAATTTTGTATTCATATGAATTCACTCACAACGAATTAGTTGGTGAAAATTTTCGGATTTGAAATTTCATTATATTTATCAATATAGATCTAAAAATGGAACGTGTATGTTAACAATCTTGTATAATTTTTAACTTTGTACTCAAACACATAATTCTGAAATCGAGTTGTCTTTCGAAAAATTACTAATAATGTTGATACTTCAATCATTTATTCGCATTTCTCGATTAATTGAGTTTGATATAGCGTTTTCAAATATCGCATTCTTCTGTTTATATTTTTTATTTTTAAAATCCCGAATTCAGTTATCTCAGTGTATTTCCACTATGAATACAGATGACGATGCATGTGATTATGATAAATTTTACATTTGAATTCATATACTCAAATTTTGTAGATCTGAAAATGAAACATGTATCCCTATAAAAAGGTTCTATTATGTTTTATTCTGTATTTAAACACATATTACTAAAACGAAGTCTAATTTACATTACCGCAAACAATACCATTTATTCACATTTCTCAGTTGATTTTATTTGATGAATATGGATGTACTCACAATTGTGCTCGGATTTTAACTCCGACCTATAAACGATATTAATTTATAGTGAAGTGAAATAAAATTAATAACGGTATAACCGAAATTCATCGTTATTTAAGTATTGTTTATCAATAAAGTAATTATATTTTTATTTATACTTTCAACAATAAAAAGTTTTAATTTCGTATTTTTCCTTTGAAAAGCATATTGGCAATTGAATATTATGAAAATTGTATTTTAACCGGTCTAAATTAAAAAAAAACTTCATTTTAACATTTTTCACAGTGGTAAAAAGTTACATCTTGAATTTTCCTGGAATTCATATTGGACGCGTTTTAAAATTCACAAGAACTACTTACAGTATATTAATTAAAAAAGCTTTCAACATTGTTTGTTTTTTTTTCATTCCATTCATAAGATAAACATTTTATTTTCACAATTTTTGTAATAAATTTTAAAGACCTTTTGAAAAATTACACCTCGAATGACTGTAATTATTTCAATTTTTTCACTTGGGATTGAAGTTGATTAAAACCTCTTGTTATACAACTTTTCCGTGACAAAGGCATTACGCAGGGATTATAAAAAAAAATTATAATTATAAGAACTGTTTTTAGAAGATGTTATTACAAATACCTGCACTGTTGATATTATTATCAAAATTACCTTCAAATCATAAAAAAATCATCAAAGTAAACAACAACATTTTCCAGTTTGTATCTTTGAAATTTTCTTTCCCGCTGATTCAGAGCCATAAATATTTCGCTTAATTATCGTTTTCTATTCCCCCCTCCCCGAATGCATCCTTCCTTTTATTGCAGTCTGACGTCTGACAAAAAAGTCGGCACCTGTACAAACCCGGAACCGGCTCGGCGTCTAACCTGTCGCCAACTAGGAATCGTGTTAAACTGAAAAATTTACCTTTAAGTTTCTATAAACACATTTTAACTAAGGCAAACACATTTTTAAATGGCCTTTATCTCATTGGAAATTCGGGCTAATATTTGCTATATATTGTTTCCCGCTCCAAAAATGTAACTCCACAGACCCGACAATTTCTGCTTTCCAGATAGACAGGTGTCAACGTTCCCATTGTATTCACAGCAACGTTATGCTTTTTGAAAATCATCTCCACCTATTTTCCTCGAAATTCGAATTCTGGAGAAACTCACGTTACCGTTATAGGTTTGACGTTTCTGATTGTTGAATGACAGTTTTCTGTTGCTCTTCCATTTGAACCTCTTGTATCCTTGTCGCTTCGTGTTTTTTTCTGTCAGCTTTAAAATATAGCTCCGACCTATTGTTTTCCCACCGATAAGCAGAAACTCAAAGCGAAGTCCAGTTGAAACACACAAAGATTTGGAGAATGTTAAAAGCATGTCTCGATAAAGCGTTCCGTTTTCGCATCGGGAACGGAACTGAATTGTTAAACAAATGGCTCATCTGACAATTGTATCGGTGACGTTAAACGCTGTCAATTAAAGTGAAGTGTCACTTAATACCGTTACGAGATTGCGGGACCCTGATAGAGTCCGGAAATGTGTAGAATCGGTTCAAGTACAACCGCGTATTGCTACACACTTTCGCGTCAAGACTATCACTTGGTCGCTCGGCCGCCTACCTAACGATGCATCTGTACTGTTCATCTACTCGTCTACGTTACCCGACCGGTTATGTGCCGCGGAAATAAACCCGAGCCTCGAACCGGCGAGTTCGTTGGCTGCCGTATTTTCCTAACTTGGCGAACGTTTTACGCGCCGTTTGGCAGTTTCTCCTGGCTGATATCGATGCCCTTTTCGCCAATTCTCAACTTCGCAACTTCACCATGATAAACGCTGATTCATAAAGCATGGCCGACTTGCAAACTCCAGACGACTCGCCACGGTCACTGAATTCAAGATCAAATCAACCTCAAGCGACAACCGTTCAGTTTGAATTTCACATTCCATCACTGACGAAATGTAAACAATTTCGTTTGACATTCAAATTTCAAAAGTTGCATTTCAAAATTGCAAAATCATTTTCGACAGTTCAAACCGATCATTTTCAGTAGGCGAGAGAGAAAAACAGTTTCAACATTTTCTATTGCTAATTGAGGATAAGAATATTTTTTTTGATTAGTTGCAACCATCCTACAGACGTGAAATAAAGCAAGTTGGAGAAACGAGCGCCATGAATGAACGCCATCATTTGGGTTTGGTGATCAATGAATAGTCGGCGTTTTGAATTAACATAAGATTTTCGTTGCAAAATATTAGCATGTCCCACCTCTTTGGTGAGTCATCCGATAGAATTGTTTATTATTCTGTTGACATCATGACACAAGAAAGTCATTGTTACAATCCGGCGTCTAAAAGTCAGTGGGCTCTATTTTTGAGATACCTCTCATTACGATGCAACATCTTCGGTCCTTATTTCACCGCGTTCATTAATATTCAACAGGAATTCTGATGTGCCATAATGTGATATGAAAAAAACTTGATTGGTAAGCCGAAGTCGGAATGAGATTAAAAATAACCACACGGTGTAAATAGTAATAATAATAAAAAGTATATGGGTAATCTGGAAATGTGCTGCCAGCAGAAAATAATAGTCCAACGTTGAATATAATTATGTTATTATTTATTAATTATTGAATGTAGCCAGCAGACCGTTGCACTTTATATCTTTCTGCTTGTTAGGTGGCGCCACGTGTAGTGCGCAACAAGTTCGAAGTAGATAAGTGGAATGCTGGTCCATTGCAGTGGAACGAAACTGATATTAGCGTGATTTTTGCACCGACGAATCTCAATTTTAATGGCCACAGCTCCGGGTAATTGAAATTTTTTTCTGTCGCCAACAATGTCGGTTTGGAAAACAGAATGATAAAAATTGAACGAACGTTAATAGAACGCCACTTTCAACTTGGTTTTCTCGTTTCGTTTCTAACCGGGTAGATCGCAGTTCGACTCACAAAACACGACGCGAAAGAAATCGGCAGCCCAAAAATTCCATATGCAGGTCTCGCAGCGCGTTTCCGATTCGTCACCACGCAATTTCTTGAACTTTCTTCCCTAAATGATACTTTCTGCTAAAATTCAAAACAATCGGGCACGAAAGAAAACAGAAAAGAAAGAAAGTTTAATTCCTGACTCCGTGTTCTGTTTTTCTTGGCGGACGCTCAACATAATATCGTATTCACATGCAGCGAGCTCTGCCGACCGACACCGAAGAACCAAGCGTTACACAGAACTTCCTTCGCATCAATATTCCTCCGACCCATCGCGGAGGTACAACAGTTCACTTACAAAATACCCACCTAAGTCTCATCCCGACTTATGTTAAGAACAAAATGTTCAGAATATCTTTTAAAATTAATGTCAGTTGTTAATAAATTTAAATTAGAGACTGCCTTTGGGAGCTTAACTAGACTACCAACTTTTAGTCCAAATGAATCATGTAACAAGATTGAAATGTTTAAATTTTCAACTGTTTCATTATTACTGGTTCTGAAATTTCTTGTAAAACGTCAAAAATCATTCAACTCAATTTCTGTTCAAGTACTCAGTTGACCAGAAGAACTGCCGCAACGAGATCAGCTGGACATCAAGTTTTAAAAATCATATTGACTTTAGAAATGCAAATACATTTTTTCCCGTGTTTTTCCAATTTTTGTCGAATAAAAATTTGGATAAAAATAAACTGAAAAAAAAGAGGTAATAAAAAGTCTAGATTTTTGTTTGATCCTAAAGCAGATATGTTTAATGTTAAATTGTTCAGTTTAAAAATTATGGAAATATCAAGTAATGATATTTTGTTCGATTGTTGTATTTGATACGATGTAATAATCCGTCATATGATACAAAGAATAATAAAATTTGTTATTCCAGTGATTATTTGCAAACTTTTTTTTTTCGTTTTTCAATCCGCAAGGATTCCATTTAAATGATTCATCGAAAGCGGCTACAATTTCTTAACATTCCCTTTAATTTTGTTCAGTGACGGAATTGTCAAAGTTGCTATAATTGATGGACCGTTCATTCGATCTAATTTAACTATCAGTGGTGTAACCATCAATTTGCTTTCAAGTGTAGAATAATGCATTGGTAACGGACGCAATGTATACGACCCGTTTTGAACACTATCAGCCGGGATCCATTTTGCCCCTTTTGGTCCAACGAAATTTCACTTACGGTTAACTAGTTCGTGAATGGAACATGGAACACTGATCCAAAAAGCGCAAATCCTGACCACAAACACCATGCACCCGCGTGTCTCGAATTTGACTGTTGCATTAAAAAAAGGACTTAATTCGTGACTCAAAAACGTGCGTTCAAAATTCCGGGTCACGGAGCTTGTTCTCTCCGGCCCGCTACTTGGAGACTGAAGAAACCGGCGCGAGTCCGACTTCAGGTCTTGGTGAACGGCTTTACCTGTTTACGTATATACAGGCCCAAGCATTTCTATAGGACAGCCAGAGAAGTCTATAGGACAGACGAGAGAGACAATCGAAAGAGAGAGGCTCTTCGCGGCTAGGATCGTGTCTTGCCGAGTCCTGCCGATTCGAAGGCGAAGGCGCGCGGATACCTGCAGGGCCGCCCAGAAAGGGGCCCGATGGCCGCAGACCTATGCCACGACGCTTAAAAACTCACTCCGTTGAATAACCCTCGTTGCCGATACTTTCGCTCAATCGCACGCACTTGTCAGTCGCTACGACCTTTCATCTCAAGTTTAACGATTCTTCAAAATTCATTCGATAATCGGGAACGAATCAGAAACATAATAAAAAGTGTCCCAATTGACAAGAGAGGATCAAGCCCCTCGAAGGTTCTTTAATTTCAGAAATTAACGTCTTAATTTAATAAGTTAATTAGAAACACCTGTTGGTGACTTCTGACAATTTTTAAAACATCATATTTTATTTAAAATAGGGTCACCGGGATAAGAGTGACACTTCGGGGTAATTATGACAATTTAAAAAAACATTATTGATTTTACAATTCCACATGATTCGAATTGATTTTATAAATTATTGTGAGTCACTGAACATGTATGAAAAACAAAATATGCAAAATATCACGGTTTTTAATAAAAAAAATTCGAGGTGTCACATTTTACTCTATGTGTCACTCTTATCCCGGTTGACCCTATACATTTATAGTGTAATTTTTGTTACAAAATTTATTGATTCATTATTTTAATTATTGCAATAATTAAAAATAATAATTTTAACCACATCAATTTTTAGATTACAAAAATTATTAATGTGTCACAATCACTATGAAGTGTCACTCGTATACTATACTGAAGTTTGAAATTGTTTATCATCATTTTTGTACGATTTCACAATCGTGAAAACGACATCAAAAGTTAGAGATAATCTTGTCAATGATTGTAGTGAGATTTTATAGTTTTTACTGTTGCTATAAAAACAATTGTACAGTCATAAAAAAATTGGTAAAGGATGAAAGAGAAGAAATAATTCGAACATGAACGTAAAACACAAATGACAATTTTTTAGTTAACAAATAATGCTTGGCTATTTTTAATGATTTACTGTGATGTTGAATTCGTTTTCTAAAAAAAATTGGATTAGCATTTGAATTTAAAATCTAGTTCAGGTCACCTACCTGTCCGACCAATATACCCGGACTATTTAAATAACGCAGATTGACTGAACTTATTCGAAGATATGATAATTAGGAGAGATGCGTAAACACAAAAATGTTAACATTTAAATTTCTTCCACGTTTTTCTGGCAATTAAAAGGCACGTATTTTTTTTGATAGAAATCTTGTTTTAGGTTTCGGAATAATAGAAAGATGCTTTTGTGACGTCAGGTCAGCTGGAAAAACTGATACCTTTGAATGGAATGCACCTCAGTCTGGGGGGCTGAATTCGTAGACAAAAGTCGGTTAAATGAGAAACTCGATAAAGATTATTACAAGTGGAATGCATCCGGAAGAGCGAACATTAGAAAATTTTCTTACCTTGGACCCCCACTTTTGTTAATAAAAGTCAAATAAATTATTTTTTCATTCTTTAAAGTATAATTGAGATTCCTGGACAACAAATGATGTTTTTTGATTTCGAACAGTCACAATGAAAGTCAAATAAATAAAGACAAGCTTTGATTTGTTATATGAAAAATTGTTTTTTCATTCTTGAGAAAAATTTCTGTCTTACTTATCCTCTCTGTTGGCAATCAAAGAAAAATTCATTTTACGTTGAGATTTAATTATTTGAAAATTTTTTCGCTCTGAGCTTCCGCCAAATGCGAATTCCATAAAATGAGTCAATCAATAATATTGCAACAAGAAATTGTTTGATGTCCAATATTAAATTCTATAAAAAGAGCTATGATGCTATGTTTAATTTTCTTGTCTTGTCTTTTGTGTTTTTTTAATTTTCATCACAAGGAACATTATTAAAAGCACGGCCATATGTCGTATGATTATGTAAGATGGGAGCAAGAGAAAAAAACACTTAAAAAATGTAGCAAAGGCGTAACCGCATTCCGTTAGCAGTTATCAGGTCTGCTGCTCTTGGAGACGTTCAACCCGGTAACACATGCAGTATGCACGCGAAGCTGCGTGCACGAAACGAGTCTTGATGCTAAAATGCACGGGGGTCTGTTTATTATTATAAATACGTGTACAAAAAAATCATTCCGTCATATCATTTTTTACATCAGGAAACGTCAGTTTTGTATGATTTATCAGGCACTTCAAAATTATAATGGTTTAAGCTTGCAAGTGTTTATTTATTCATATCATAGTTGAAATAAAAAAAAAAGAATTTTTTTTCCAAATCGTTCGTCAATTTAGATCTTGGCTGTAATAAAAATTCGTTTTTATTATTAACCGAAAAATTGACGTTAATTTTTTTCTTTTGTTATCTGAAAAATGTTCTTGGCCCATATAATCAATCGGTACAAAAATCGTTATTATCATCTTAACACGAAGTCAAGGAAATCCAGTTTCTACACACAAAAGTAAAAGGGATTCCTATACGACGACGTACACAGGATTCGCATGCTTGTATATATCTATACAATCTGTTTTCCATACTCCTCGAATACCACAATGTTACAGAAATCGCTTAAGCATAGACACTTTTCATTTCACGTGTATGGAACTTGTACAAGTTTGTTCACCTATCACTGAGCAGTCAAAGGATACAGTGCAGAAACGCGAAATGAAAACTCATCGAATGACTTTCGCGGAAAATATGGAGTAATTGATACTTTTTGTACGATAATTATTTCCATTTTATCTTGCATTGGTGTTGCATTAATTACATAATTATTATATTTTGCGAAACTGCGAATCCCATCAACATCTTTGATTCGCACAAAATTTGTAAAAAAAATTTGCTTTTTTTGCGAGATTGCGTTTTCCTTTACTGAGATAAATAAATGATGATAATCATTATGTGGAATTTGCACAGATTTATCAGGTAAAAGAATCAAACAAATTGAGTGAAAACAAATTTGATTGTTGTTCAATGGAATTGAATTAACAGAAAGTAACTCAAATCATCAATATAGTGGAAATGGTACAATTTGTTATTTTAAATTACGAATTCATTAATTTTTTTTAGTTAATAATAAATTAAATGAAAATTTGATGTTAATTTGAGTTATTTATTTAATTTGATGTTAAAGTTGCAGTCAACCGTTTGGTTGAATCTGAGAAGTGATTTAAAATTTTTGTTTGCGTTTAAGATTGAAGGTAAAAAAGAATTAGGCGATCGCGAGGTGAAAAACGGGGCGATGTTTAACAAGTTTTTGGCAGGACATCGACCCGTTGAGAAACCGTTCGTTGAGTCAGTGGGATCGAGTGTAGTATGTAAGCAGTGTTCGAAGACAGTGGTGCTTTACAGGTGGATGTATATCTCAGACGTGTTTGCCAACCTTGTGGCTGCCCTATAAACCTTGCTGCGACCAACCGCTAAAATATTTCTGAATGATAAATCCAAAACTAATTTATCTCGGTACCGTTATAATTGTTATAGGAAGCGGGTATTTTCAAAGATATTCAGTGTTATCGATCACATTCTTTTTATAAATGAAGTAAAAAAATCTGCGTTAATTGTTCACCGAGTTTTTCTCGTATTAAACAACTATAAAATATTATTCCGAGAGCTTTCATTCAGGACAATTTAATTTTTATAGCCAGTAAATAAATATTTTCCGAATTGAAAATCTTAGCAAAACTGATCTAATTTTAACAAGTAGAAATAATGGAAGTGCTTAGAATAATGATTTATTTAAAATTTTGTATGAAAATTTGAACTCAAGATTTCTGATTGATTATTTTCATAATTGTAAAAGGAATGTTGTTCAACTTAAAAAATTACTCATTACATTGAAACTTAACATGATAAACAACGGATTATTTTACATTCATAATTCAAAACAGAATTTTCAAAATAATATCAGTATGTAATAATCGCGTTCGGTAATGCATTAATGAGTATTAAATATGATTACAAAATGTGTTTAATCAGAACAAAGTGATTATTGTTACTTACGGTAAAATATTCAATTGGATAATTGAAATATTTGATTTAATATATGGAAGACAGGTGTATTTATAGACAGATTAACGAGTTCAACATATATTATTAATCAAACAAAATTGTCCGTGTAAATAGTTCTGATTCTCAAATAACTGATGTTGGTTATAATTGTCATTCACCTTATGTAATATTATTCTATGTTTAATAAATTTGACAGTGGAGGAAGAAGTAAACTTTAAGCATATCATGTATAACCTAGAAAATTTGAGCGAAATGACAAACTGATTAAACTTTGTACTTAAATACTTAAATCAGTCTTGTCAAAAGTTTTACTTCGTCAAAATCACGATGAAAATGATTTTACCCTTTGAATACCATATTATTTAAACATAAAGGATGAAATACTCTAATGCTATTTATAATATTGTTAAACCTGTAAGGCAAAATGAAATATTAGATCAGATTCGATTTCAAAAGACAAAAAAAACTAACGGGTTTTCCAAGTCTGATGTTTCTGTTTGTCTGTAAAAGTGATATTGAAATGAAAATGTCGGTCAAAAATACAAAAATTTTTTTTGTCGATCAAGTATCAAAATGTAACGAAATTCTAAAACTTCGCCAAAATGTTCAGATTTCTATTTTGACAATTCCAAACTAGGTGAATCGAATTACCATTTTAACTTCTTGTTGAGAAGCTTGCGTCAATGCCACCGTGTCATATATCATTAAACGTTCAAAGCTCGTTAAGAAAATTCTTGATTGATGGGACATTTGTGTTGAATATTAATAATTGAAAATGAATCTGATACGTATGCACACTGCAGTGTCAAAGGACCAGGTGAGGACAGGAAGTTATTTGTAACGGTATCAAAAACGAGCAGTTGCTCGTTTCTGATTTTATGACGATTGATTTCACACAGACCAAACTGATTTTTTTTTCGTGTAAAACTATCGATCAAACTGAAAATCAAAATTTCGTTTGTAATATTTTGAATAACGTTTCTATTATGTTATACCTGCCAAAGAAACAAAGCAATTTATTCATATATGTAATAATTTGTAATATTGTGACATTCATACATCTACTAACTGAACGCCCAGTTTCGACTTTTATTTGTTAATAAAAAAATTTTAACTGCAAATTCTTTGTCAAAAAATTGTTTGCTTCTGTTGCTTAAAAAATGCATATACCATACAAAATGCAAGAAATATTACTATGCTGTTTGTTGGAAAAAAATTTTTCATGGTAAACAAACTTGATGAAAACTGATTTTAAAAAATTATATAAAACTTCCGTTTATTCATAAAAGTTTTAAATCTCGACAAACGCGAACGACAAATATTTTTCACTGTTATATATTTGTTATGATATGTCATTAAAAGTACTTTTAATGAATATAAAAATAGTTTTCATAGGCAAGAGTATTATTAATTGGTGTATATAATATGGATGAGTACACTCTTTAATACTGTTAAATAATCAGTGAACGGTGCACCATCCGGTTGAATCAAATATTCTGGATGAGGTTGGATGAGCACGTGATTTATTTTAAAATCTAGTTGTAAAGCTTTATCAAATAAATCTGTCTAACCATTTTTTTCATAAATATTTTTGTTCAATTCATCAAAATGGAATTAAATATATCTGAATGTCAAAAATTAGTTTTCCAATTTGTTTGCATAATAAATGTGTGAAAAAAATAATAGTTTAATTAAAAAATTATGTAACTGTACATTTGTCTGCAGTTTTGATATTTTAACTTTTCTTAAGTTTAGATATTGTTGATAAATGATGTTTGGCAATAAGGTTGTCTGAAGAATAAATTATGAATGATTTAGACAGATGTAGGTTCGAATTGTTATCATGAACTCGCGAGAGCCTCACGCAGATTTCTATTCAGGGGATAGGAATTTAAAGGCTCCTTTGATTGCAAGATGAGGAAAGGCTGTGGCTGCGGAAGGGAGAAAGAATGTAGCACAAGGGGTCGCTGCTGTTGAAGGTAAACGGCTGTGTGCTTTCTTGCTAGTTTGCCTTCCTTCACAAAACGCCTTGCATTCTCGCACGCCCAGTTTCAACAATTAGTCCCTGTCATTCTAAGTAGTTCCTTCCTTATGACATACTTATGAGACATTCAGAAATGCAAATTTCGCACGTTGTTCGATAATACTAGTTTCGATTGTTTAAAATAAAATTTCAGTCACGAATAATTATGCTTCTTTTGTATTTTATATATTTTTCATACCAATATTAAATGTACAATCATAAATTATGAAATAATAAATTTAAGTTTACATTCAAAGTGGGAAACAATAACGGATAATCTGTTCATGAAGCGATTAACAAAACAACAGTTACATGAGTAAAATGAATAACATTCTTAAAGCAATGTGGATAGAGTAAAAGTAAAAGATATCGATTCGCTCAGGTGTCTCGAAGTAAACGTATAGGTAGCGCCAGTTTCTTCAAGACATAGAGACACTGACCGACTGTCGGTACAACTTCTTATACAATTTCAAGTATGACTTGTGTTCAAATATGAGCCTCTTTTAACTTGGAACAATATTTACAAAATTGGTATAAAAATACCAGGGGCATTAATGACAATCTAAAAACACTTGGAAACACGGTTCTGACGACTCTGCGGTACGAACAATTGGCACATCTTTGCGATAACTTAATGACACTATGTCGTTTAGCACGACCACATAGAACGGGTCTATTTCCGCTTGAATTGGAGGGAAGTCAACTTCAGCCATTCCAACTGCTACACTTCCGGTCGTGTAATCAAACAACTTGCAAAAGTATTGAGCGTTTTCATTGCTTACAGGACGATCCATGCAGAAAGAATGCTTTTCTCCATAAGATTTCTCCATCAGTCGTCCAACATTTGGGCTGAAAAATTTTGCAAAATAATAAAAAAAATCGTCCATCATCGTTTTATACAATTTTTTGTAAGATACATACTGCGAGTTATTGAATGGGAGAAGACTGAAGCAAACAGCCTCATCTCTGCCGTCATTGCAATCAGTCTCACCATCACACATGTAATCTTGCACGCAGATGCTTTCATTTCTTGAACTGTAGAATTGTAGAAAAATTTTTTTAATGTTTATTTTAGTTGACGCATTTTAGTCGATTTAGTTCCTTACCCCTTGCAAAACGGTGCAGTTTTACAGGTATCACACAATTCGGGACCTTCATCCGATTTATCAAAACAATCTCTTTTGCCATCGCAGACTCTCGATGGTGCTGTTAACTTCAAGTATTCACCACAATTACAGTTCTTGGGCTCGTCGGTCAAATCTCCACAATCATCATTAGCGTCGCAAAACGCTGACTTGGGGACACAACGTCCATTGGCACAACGTATCTCTGCTTGACCACATTCTAAAAAGTAAAAATATACTCCAGATAAGAAATTTTTTTAATATTCATAATATTATTTGTAAGCAATTTTTGATAGCCATAGTTTCTACCACCTCAGACGCACTTACCTGAGGTGGCTGAACTACTTCTGCGATATTCTGTTGCTTCTGCACAATGCTCAGATAATTCGTCAGATCCGTCTCGACAATTAGGTATACCATTGCAAACTTTGTTCAGAGGAACACAGTTTCCTAACGAGCATCGAATTCCTTTGCACTCCAACTGCGATTCTACAATTTGGTGTTTATCTGCAGAAACAAAAATAGTCATATTATTATGAAATTTTGAAAATGCATTAAGACTTGGTTATCAAAGTAATTTTATTCATAAAGTATTTATCTGTTAATTCTCAACTAAAAGCCCCTGTACACAACCAACTCGTACAACAAGGAAGTAGAGATATAGAAAAAGTACAGGATTATAAATTTAAATGTTTTTTTTACCAAGTTCGTCAATTAATTTGTTTATTATTCATTGAATATAGCCAATTACCAATGGTTTCAAAAATATAGGCCATCAAAAATTCAATGGAGGTAAATGCTTCTTGATCTGAAAAGCTGGAAATGTTTAGATCGTTAAATATTGCCGCAGGATACCACCCTCCGGATCCTAAACATGATACTGTCCCACTCCATAACGACTCATCCTGAAATAAAAAAATTCAATTCAATTTTTACAACTTTTTCAGAAAGACTGACATTTTCGATTAGTTTCAAAAAGTAAATTTACAGTTCCATTTGTCATATTTGAGCTCGACTCTTCATCTAATGAAAAACACCGTGAACACTGAGGACATTCATCAATTATCGTTTTAAGGGAGAGTGTAGTGGTTTGAGAATCTGTGCTATCTGCCAGCAGAATACATCTTTCATTTTTCGAAGGCGGGAAAATTCTGGGAAGCGAAAACAAAAAAATGTTTATCAGCGAATCATATTCTTGTGAAAACAACGAACAAATAAAATGAATGAATGAATGTACTTTTTCTCTACAAAAATGGGTTGGACGTATCTTGTTCTATTGACTGGATACTTTAGATGTAATATTTTTCCTTCTGCTTCTTGTACATCCGACGAACTATCCACCGGAATAATTTGCTGATAAGGGCCGTCGACTATATCGTAATTCTTAGATAAACCTAAAACCGCCACTGTGTAATTTGCACTAGGGCTGTAATATCAAAATTTAGGATAAATATTTTGCATGTTTGATATGATAATAAATTCTCTTCTAGTCATTCGTCACTTACTCTATATCTTGTGAACAACTGTGGGCAGACAAAAGCCAATTATCATCCAACAAAATGGCTGTACATCGAAATTGACCTTCTACATAAATTGCAACTTGCCAGGGAACGGGTCGATTCACAACTTCAATTGAAGGGGACAGCAAAGTATCTGAACAAGTAACTTTTAAACCCTGATAAGTAGCATCAGTGTCATTATGATGCTCATTTGAATAATTATGATGAACTTTGCTGATATCACTGATTATCTGGGGCATGGTTTTGTTTTGTATTGGAATTATTTCAATATTTCGTACGTTACTGAAAAAATTTAATTTTTACTATAAATATCGCGTCAAAATTGGAAACATAAATTTTTGTTAATAATACAGTACCTGAAACCGATATAATTACACGTGGTTTTTGCTATCACATTTAGTTCTGATTCATTTCGGAAATTTTGTTTAGTTATTATAGTTGGTGTCCAGTTGCCATTTCTGTATTCAGTTAAGATGCCTGTATGAACCATTTGAGGTCGTCCGTCCAAGTCTGCATAAATTGTCTGCCCGTCAGTCAACGAAACTGAAAGAAATTCGGCACAAATTTCAACACAAAACTGGTTCTCATAAATTAAAAAAATAATTTTCCAACTTAAAAATGATCTTACTGCAGTCAGCTTCATCTTCTCCATAAAGACAATCATTTACTCCATTACACCTTTGGTTAGCGTAGACACAATCATTTGAAACGATACACTTGAACTCGTCGTCAGAACATAGCTCTGTAATCCCACCAGATGAATAGATCAATAGAGCCGTTAATTTCTTTTACGGTACTCGTACAAAAAAAATCTTACCACATCCATCTTCATCGGTCATATCCTGACATTCGTAACGACCATTGCAAACACTTTCTGGGCTTCGGTTATTCAGAAATTCTTTACAGGTACAATCTTCTTCGTCAGTTCCGTCATCACAGTCGAATTTGCCGTCACAACGGGCATCCAAACTCACAAGTTGTCTGTATCTAAAATTGAAAAATTAGACAATCAGAAAATTCAGACTTCACGAATTGTTTTTTTTTATTTTGTCACTTTTAAAAATGATTAACAATTACGTACTTTGTGCACATAAATTCTTGATAGAGATGAATTCTACTTGGTCCGGACTCAGTTGGAGTTTTCGAGTCAGCTTGAGATTCGATAGTAGAAGTTTCTGTCGACGATTGAATGAACGTTTCTGTTTGAGTTGAACTATAACTGACAGTGGAATCGAAATCATCTAAGCTTTCGTCTGTTGAGCTTTCAGTTTCATTTCCTGTAGTAGTTTCTATGAACCAGACAGACATATACAAAATAAGGCATCGAGCTGAAAAAATTTGAAGTTGTGAAACTCACCAAAATCGGTTCCAACATTGGCGTTCCCATTTAATGATTGTTTTTGTTCATTTTTGTTCAATTCATTATGAGATTTTTCTGAGTCATCAATAATGTTTTCTGATATTTCATTGCTTCGACTTTCATTGTTAGTAGTTTTACTAGCTGATGCTGTTTGGCTGTTGGTAGTTTTTTCAATTATAGACTCAAATTGACAGTTGACTTCGTCCTCGGCATCCAGACAGTCTACATGCTTGTTACATCTCTGATTTGAAGCCAAACATTTCCCTTTGGGAGTGTTACAAACAAAACCGCTGCACTCCTTCAACCCGGATAACTGAGTTTTCCCTTTTGAAGGATTTTCTATAGTAAAAAAATTATTTTTATTTTCATACGAAAATACCAATGTTCAAATTCATCATTACAGAAATGTTTCTTTAATCACTCATTCATAATTTTTGGAAGACAAATTAAGAAAAATAAGAAAATTAAAATGTACTCATTATTTCTTCGATCCAGCTAGAATATGTTTTGACCCTAGCATAAACGCCATATTCGCCTGCTTGAGCGCAACCTTTTCCATGGCTTACTATCCCAGCGATATACCATTGCTTTTTGCCAGAACCTCTAAAAATTTGATATCATTGAAGTTTTATCGATTGTTGATATTATTTTGAACTCATTCGATTGTATTACTTGCACAAAAGTGGCCCTCCGCTGTCGCCGTTACAAGCATCTTTTCCTCCTCCAATGAAACCCGCACAAAGTGATCCATCATTACGATCTGCCACGTGATTACACTCTTTTTTTATTTCAACGCCAACTTCTCTTAAATTGTCGGCTGTACAGATCAAATAACAGCATGAAACGGATGCATTTAATTTCACGAAATTAACTGGATTATCACTTACCGTCATTGCCATCCTCGTGTTTTCTGCCCCATCCAATTACAGTGCACTCCGATCCTGGAGTTGGGCCATCAACGAACGTCTTATTAGCACTACTTGGAAGACACACAGGCCTGACCCACTTGTTGAACTTTAATTCATCAGCCATTTGTATTAAAGCAATATCATTTTGATAAGAATCCTGGTTGAACTTGGGATGGATAAAAATAGATGATGCTCGTTTTATTTGAGTTGTTGCAGCAAACGATTTCCTTCGCAGAACCCCTGCTCTCACCTCGAAATAAGTATCCTCATCCCTGGATAACAAATTAAATTAAAAAGAACCTAATCGTCAATGTGACTCACATTTGATGATATTTTACTAACGCATTTTCGATACAATGTGCAGCAGTTAAGATCCATTTCTCATTGATGATACTTCCTCCGCAAACAAAGTCGCCGTCTCGCAATATCATAACGAGGAACGGCCATGATTTGGGTGCGCTTGCTCTGCCCCCAACAATTCCAACCATATCATTCTTTTCATTCACTACATCTCTTTTTTTTTCTCCTCTGTATATTGGTCCCACGTTCATTCCAATCTCTCCTAACGCAGTTTTTCCGCATTGCATTTTCTCACACTTGACATACGTAAGATCATTACAATCTTTCGATAATTCAAAAGAACCGTTTTTTTGAATGCTAATACAAAATTCTGTCAGATGAGGGCTCGATTTTGTTTCCACAATTGGAGGCTCTCTAAAACATTTTAATACTTTTTGATAAAAGAAAACAAATTTAATGTTTTATTTATATTCATCACTTATGACAATTTTCTTACTCAGGAAACGATCCTGTGTCTATCTGACATGCTTGATTGGTCCACGTCTCATTGAAACCACGCACTGGGTACCATTCACCTTTGTAATTTTTATGTAAAAATCCATCTGTGTAACCAACATCAGAAACCTAACAGGAATATATTTAATTAATAAAATGCTTTTCACAAGTTAATTTTCATCTTATTTTAAACAAGAATGTATATATTTTTAAACATATCAAATATATTTACTTTTTCATCATTGCTTAAAATGGTGCAATCTTCTTCGTCTCGACCATTATCACATTGTTTTATATCATCACATCGCTGAGTAATAGGAACGCAGTTAGATTGTTTAAACTCATTATCCTGATCATTACATCTAAAAGAATTGCTATCACAACCTAAAATTATAAAAAAATTTTTATCGAACTATAAAATGAGTGTTAAGAATTGAAATGTATACTAATAAATTTCAATATTAAAATTAAAAACTATACGAAACATTTTTTTTTATATATTTCATTTGTCATGTTTTATTCTCTAACCAACGATTCACCACCGGATTGAAAAAAGTATGTTCATTTCCTATACAATTTCCGCTTTTTACACTAATTTGACATTCTTATTTTATGAAAATTTAGATATTTTTTAATCAAAAAAGTGTTTCCCGTAGTTAATGAATTCATAATAATTTTGCTTTTAATTCAAAATGATTGATTGATTTTAAAGGTAAATATAAATATCAATTAGAGAACATCATTTTGCCTAGAGCAATTAAAAAAATTATAATTTGTGACTATTTACACGTACCGTAGCATCCGAGTTCATCTTCGCCTAAGGGACAATCGAAATAACCGTCACAAAGTCTGTGCCTTGATATACGATCTTTACAATTGCACTTAGTTTCATCACTCGCATCAGGACAATCAACTCTTCCGTCACACCATTTTCTCTTTAAAACACAATGAGATTTATCAGCACAGCTGAAAGTGTTGCTTGAACAGTTCAATACTTTGTCTGATAAGCCTGAGAAAAGTCAAATTCATTAACAGTTTTACATCGAAATCGATTGTGGGAATATAAATATCATTGAAACAGACTCTCCGACTTACTTGTTTTTCCAATAACAGGATAATTTAAAACAGAATTTTGCATACGAAAAGACGTATTAGAATCAGCTCCAGGTTTTTGATTACCTGTTGCGACTGACTGCGGATAGAAGTACGTACATATGAGAGGAACTTGAACTGATTTAGATGAATCATTTTGTTCCAATTTTCCGGTCGAAGATGAATCTTTCTGAAATCGAGTATAAATTTTATAGCTCTTATTCATGTGAATAAATTCCAGCAATTTGTGAACAGCAAAAAAGCATAAGAGAACAATCGACAAATATTATTAATCTGTGCTCTTTAATTAAAATAGCCATTTTGTGACGCTGATGTAACTTTTCTAAAAAACATTATTAATTTTAGATAATAAAATTTAGCACGAAATATAAATACCTCTCCTGTATTTTGATTATGAATCGGTAACAATTGAACTTCGTTATTTTGCCCTGGAAAATGCGCAATGAAAATAAATTATTAATAACATTTCAAAACCAATGCCAACATATTTATATCCACTTGCAAGCGTCGCTTAACAATAATGGTATCGTGTTTTGTTCGTGAACCACACTCCAATTTTGAAAATTAATTAGCCCGTAAAAAGATTATTTTAAAATCTCATTAAAATTTACTGTAGATTTTAACAACCCCCAGATAATTACCTTGAAATATAAATTTATACTCGAATCGTGAAAAATTTAGTATGGATACAATACTCTTTACTAAATTTTGACATTATGCTGTGCATACTAATTTCTTACTTTACGTACCAAATCGCTGTCCGAGCTCTTCGTGACAATACTTTATTGCACAGCACAACTAATAAATTTTCATCTAAGCTCTTGTAAGTAAAGAAAATTCGAATCACCTGTGATAGAATTTAAATCTTTCGATTCAATCATTCCTTTCAATATAAAGCAAGGAATGAAAACATTGGGCGGTATTTCCGTTTGTGTTTGCCCTTCTGAGAGTCCGTTCGCTGACCCTGATTCTTTGTTTTTCGGATTTTCCGACTCCATTCGTCCTATAGCATTACCACAGTTATCCTTTTCCGTGGATGTTTCTGTAGGTTTTGATTGATCCTTACTACTGGTTGTCGCTGCAGGCGATGAAAAATCACTTTGCAACGTTGTTGATTCTTGCTCATTATTTGCAGATGAACTCTCAGTCGTTTGCTCAGTACTGCTATCAGTTCCATCCGAAAAATAATCCGTTTCCCCTTTATAAAAAAATTTTAATTGTTTTCTGAATAAAATGATGAACACAGAAACATTTTTCTAACTTGAAACTTATAGAAAAAAAATTCAAAAGAGTAAAATAAAAATTTTTTTATTTGTCGTATACTTTTAAAGGTGTAATTATATTGGGTTTACCTGTAGTAGTTTGCGTCACCGAAATCTGCTCTGTTGTCGGATCATTGTGGAGTAAGTTTCTAAGATTCTTAAACATATTGGCATGGTCGTGGTTTGGTGGTTTGGTCGTTGTTTCAGTTTCAACTGTTGTTGCTTGTTCTTGTTCTTTATCAGAAAAGCATTTCATACACCGGCTAAGCAATTTCATATTTTTCTTATTCATATTTCTTTGTAGTTGGAACCCATTTTCTGTCATCACTCTGATGTTTTCTTTACATTTCGCCAATTCGTCTTCGGTGCATGGTTCATTTTTAGTCCAACTTACGTCGCGCTTCGTCCTTGCAATTTCAGCTGTATATAATTTTGACGCCTCCAATAACTCGTCCGTTGAAGGTCGTGCTATTTAAAATAAATCACGACGCATAAAGTTGTTTGAAAAAATACGCGATTTTTTTTAAATATAGAAATTCACAAAAATATTTATAAATTACCCAACGTTGTCACGACGTAGATTTTGTTAATAGTACAAAACACCATCAATGTAATGACCAGCGACACTATTACCGCATAAACCTTATGATATTTCAACCGTTGTAAAAAGTTATTGAACTTTGTCGATACGTAGGAATGGATTTCATATTTCGGGCAGTCGTCCGCTTTGGGAAGTTGAATTTCCGTGAATGTATCTGAGCTAAACATTTTTTCGTCGTTTGTACCGCGATATCACGAATTGCGTTTTATTCTAACACATTTTCAAACTCATGAGAAAAATAAACTTTGAATGAATAACCAAAAACCCGCGTATTTATTTACTCTCGTTTGAGCAAATTTGCGTTCCATTCAAGCAAAACGAAATTCAATTTAAATTTAAGCCATCGATTTTAGCTGGAGCTTTCTGGTGGTTCAGACAGTTAGTCACAATTTGCATTCCCGATTTGTACGATGTTTATGATGTTGACTTTACAGATACTCGGATTCAACTGACACGAGTCATGCGGATGGGTTCTCATCGATATTACTATTGTGCTATATGAAAAGAATGTGCATAACAAATAATGCTAACATCAGCACTGATGATGAACAAATCATCAAAGTTTCGAATTTCATTCAAAAGGAGTCGGTCAATGACTTACAGGTATGCGTATGGGTATAATTGTTGATTTTGCGTATGATCTGATTTTGTAATAAAACAAACAGAGCGTTAGTCAAATTATATTACAAAACGTAACAATCTATTCAGAACTTTTTTTGTCTTCACTCTCATGTACTCTACGATGTTATTAGTCCTGTTGTATTCATGCGCAATTATTTAATAAGAAAATTAAAACATTTTTTGTCATACTTAGTTCGATATCAAAATTGTATCTTCAAAAACATTTTATTTTCATTTTCCATTGGAAAAATTTAATTAAAAAAAATGTGTGCAATTTGTATTCACTTTTCTTCATTAGAAAAAGGTGTTTCATTTTTTCAGACACCACTTTAAAAGTTTCCTATTTGAACGTTTTATTTAAGAACACTCCTATCTTTTTAACAAGCGTACCTTAAAACGAAATACTCGTTTTTGCAGTGATTTTGTAGGATAATGTACTTTAAATGTTTTTTCTAACGTATCTTGAACTGTGTCAGGATTTGTACCAACATTTTTCGAAAAGTAGATAAAAAGTAATCGTTTTGAAAGCCCAGGCGCTGCAGAACTTCGCGATAAAATAAAAGATATGATTTTTTATTATTTTCGTTTACATTAATTTTTATTTTATTTTTACATATGTTCACATTTGTTGTGGGAAAATAAAAAATTATTTTATAAAAATAAATATTATAAAATATTTTCAAAAAACGACTGAAGAAAAAATCATTTTGTAAAAATGGTAATGACGTAAATGCGCCGGAGAACATTATTTTTTAATTATCTACGAATAAAATAGATGTTAGTAAAGTAGATTTTATTGGATTTTGATAAGTCACTTCAAGAATATTTAAGAAGCAACCAAAAAAATTTTTCGATTTTTAAGCAACAGTTACAAAACGCATTTTTGAATCGATTCAACGGGTAATCATATTCTGACTGCCGAGCAAGCAGAATTAGCTGCACCTTTTACGTTTACTGATTTCACATTCTTTATATCAATTATTTTTTTACCCAATGTAAATGTTTTTAGCAAAAACAATTTGTAATTAAAACTTTTGTGATTATAATAAAAACTCTTTAACTAAAAACAGACCGAATGTTTTTTAAACGCGATTCGCTTCAATTATATTGAACATATATATTCAACATAAATCAAAACTTAAAATAACTTTGTAAATTAAATTAAATTCATTTGTAAATCAAACGGCTAGTGTAAGTATTTACTCTGAGCAAAAACAAAGCGATGAAATAGTATGGAATATTTTTCATGGCTAAAAGAATTGATTGCGTGTTTAATAATTTTTTTGGTACATTTTCGCATTCATCGAACGCTTAATGCAAAAATCGTAAATTTATATACATTCAATAACACTATTTTAATTTTACAACAAAATCTAAATTAATCTGTTTTCAATTAATAGAGTAAATTATTATTGTATAAACGGATGAATTGGCGCATTCATAAGAACAACAAAGACAGATTATTTTGCCCGTCGTATTTGTGAATACCATTTCTTTTAATACAGATCGTTTGAAATGGCAATTTCAAAAAGATAATAGAGCTTCAAATATTAATCTTTTATGTGCTTATATTGCGTGATTAATTTTAAATGAAAAATGAAATATCTTATAAAGCTTTTTTTGAACAAATCTCTCTGCAATATTTCTATAATATCTATATCTATATATTAAGCTTTGTTTCCTAATTTGATTCTCATTACTTATGCTCTCTTTGCACGAGAAAATCGTTTAAAATATGCTGGTTATAATTTTTAAAATATATATAAAATTATACGAAAAAAACAAAATTATATTATTAATCCAAAATACACAAGAAAAAGATATTGTTGTTTGTAATAATATTTTTAATTCATTGTAACCAAATTTACTTATTCCAAATCCGTTGTTATGAACGTACTCTAAAAATTTATGAAATAAAATACTTAGAAAAGCATTTTCTTATTAACTGGAATTTCATATTAATAAATATTCAAGAAAAATTATTTTTAGCTTGAGAACATAATTCTTGAATCAAAATTGAAATTCGAAAAAAAATTATGATTTGCTTGATTGGAAAAAAAATTTTAGATTTAGATATATAATAGTAGATTTTTTTGAGTTTTGATCAAACCAGGACTTTTTTCATCTGGCATCGACTTTAAAACATGTAACTTGATCAGATAAAATGTATTTCATACTGACATACATTATCACTGCATGGCATATTGACAAAATAAAATTGAAATACGCGATAAAAACATCAAAAAAATTATCAGGTAAGCGTCGATGCATGAAATTTATTATATTTCAAGGATTAAATGATGATTTTTGTCAACGATTTATTTAATACAACAAATTAAATAAACGTTTGTAAATATTATTTCATCTGAATTTCATCTGAAAAATGTGATTTTTGCCGATTCTCTTGTTGAATAATTTCAGTTAAAATATCTCCCAAGTAATTACTTCCGACAACTCATTGATTTTTTTTTTCATATGAAAGTAAAAATAGTCTTCTATTTATAATTAGTTTATTTGTGTGTAGCCACATTATGACAGTGCCCAGTATAGATAACTAGTATAAACTTATACTGGAACTTTGCTTTTATAATCTTGATTCAGAAAACAAAACAAACAGTTATCACGATTAAACTTTCTAAGTCAATCTGGAAAAATAACGTTTACTTTGCGCGTCTAAGTTGAAATGTACCCACTAACTCATATCTTAACGCACCATGAATTTGCCTAATCATCAACAGCAACAGTATAATTGAATAAACTAATCGTAACGAGCAACAGAATGACTTCAAACTATATTTTCTCAAAAAAAAAAAAATATATATATATATATATATAATCTATTTTCTCTGAATCATATTAGAGAAAATTGATTACCATAATATGAGTTCTTATTAGCCAAAAAAACAAGATGAAAGAATATCCAAGAGACCAACTTATGCGTGTTGAATTTTGTTTTCGGAAATCTCATTTTTCGTTCAGTAAGATTAGATAAAGTTCATATTGTTATTATAAGTTTAAAAATTGTCTCCTGTTCTGAGATAACAAGTATATATTATTTTCGTTATTTATCCTCTTCGTGTATCAAAGACTAGTGGCAAGCTCTATTATAGAGTCGTCAGTGGCAGCTGACAGCACAGTCGTTCGCTCAAGAATTCTCCACCGGTCAGTATCTCTGTAAACATCTTTGTGACTACGAGTCACGCTGAAAAACGATTGGCTTCGACACGTTCGTGACCACTCAAATAAAAGTAATATCCTCTACAGTGCAAATTGTTTCTTTTTTTTTCATCAACGGAAGAAGTGAAAGTTCATAAAAGTCATAAAATCAATTTTGGTTTCGAGGAGGGGCCAAAAGTTCTTGAGATTTTCGTTCTGAAAAGATTTGAATTATTTTCATTAGCGCGAAGAGCGTACAAACTTTACTCGACGACGGTTTGTGATGTTGTTATGAGTGGCGGATAATAAACGACGTGCTGAAAGTTACGGCACAGATTGATAGCGCTGGGATGGTGCGGAATCTGCGTAATTGAATTTCGCGCGGTATAATTCGCGTGACAGGTTGTGTGTGCGGGAAAATTTAAAAATCCGACGAAAGCGCCACGCGCGAGAAAGGTCATCGAGCGTAAACTTTTCCTTTGTTCGCACGTCGTGAGACTACTCTTAAAAGGACTAGCGTATTACATTACCAAGTGTGAGTATTGTTCCAATGCACCAGTGACCACGCGGGTGTAAAGTGACGTATACCGCGCGCTTAAAATGAATTGCTTTGTTAGTAAAGAATAACATGCGCGCATGATCGACTCCAGAATTGTGGTGCTTTTGTTTCAATTCAATTTGATTGACGTGATGTACGAAATTATTTAAAAATAACGTTTAGGTGAGTTTTTGTTTTCGAAAAATTGTTGTCATCTTTTTTTCTTCATTTACAAACAAACAAATAAAATCTTTTGATTTCTCGAGATAGCAACTTCGGGCTTATATGAGAATGAAAGTAAAGGTGTGTGATACACCTTACGCAGCATCTTGTTAGTAGGTCAGTACGAGTAAAACTGGTCTTTATTGATGCTATAATTCAGAAAGAGATATCTTCGAACGATCGCCATGTAAATTATTTAGTTACATCAGTACGTACGACTAATTTCGCGATATTTTTTTCCTGTCCATATAACTTCTGTAAATAGTTCGTTAAAATTTATAATGCAAGCTACATTTTTCGCTCTTCAAAGTTTGTAATTTTTTATTTTAAATTTATGCATTATTTTAGCAATTATTTTATCATTAAAATGAAATCTGAATTGCAATTCAAATTGAAGTATATGAAAGTAGCTTCAAAATGTATAACAACAAATTATAACAAAAATTTTAGTTGAAATAGTTCAAAGAAAAAGTATGGATATAACAATTTTTTATTGTTATATAAATTTATAGAATTTCTGGAAAATTTTTTGATATTAATTTTATTTTTAAATGTATATATTTATTGTTTCGATAAGTTGATTAATAATATACATTTAATCAAGTACCGACATGCAATATTGATAACAAGCGTCACCATATCGTTCATTGCTCGTACGGAAGTATAATAATGGAAATTTAAAGGCTGAATAAAGGCGTCTCGTTATTGTCCTTGAGAAAGACCAGAGTACGTGTTTATCCATTGAGAATCTTTGATGAGTGCAGTCTAATAAATATGAGATGGAGATAAGACGACGAAAATAAAACATTAACAAGAAGAAAAGAATACGGAATAAAGGATGGTTCATTCTACAATTGTAAAATTGCTTTCAGGATAAAAAAATTCATTGCGGAAGAAGGCGTGTCGAAATTAAACTCTTATTTAATTTTGATTCCGTCTTTCGAAAGTTGTAGTTGATTTAAAAGCTAGAATAAAAACGTTTGGATACAATGTTTGAATAGTGAAAATTCGAAAAATGTAATAGAACAAAAATTACGCATCTAAAATTTTTATATATAGTTGCACATATTTTTGGTTGGATCAGCGCATTTTTTGGATACCTTTTCTCATGGATTTTTCAAATTGAATTTTACTGTGGTCATCAAATAACTGACATTTTTCACCATTCCTTTACACTTTAGTGTCATTGTTCTCATTTATTAAAATATTAAGCAACCAAAATTTGAATGTCAAATTATAATTTTACTTAATAAAATGAAATTAGGTATTACGGAGATGTAACAAATATTTCTATCTATGTTAACCATTATATCATTTTATCTATATTTTCACATTTATCTGGAAAAATTATGGTGATTTTAACAAGCACTCTATTTATATTTTATTTTTAATATTTTTCCTCAAAAAAATTCTATGTAATTAAAATCATCGTACGGTCCAGCAAATTATATTTTAACAATAAAAAAATTGTTTCTCTTCCTCACTCATTGCATGATTGAAAAATCTTTTATTCTGTGAACTTACAAAATACCTAATGAAACAATGGAATAAAACAAAATGTACATTCATAAGTGACTTGAGTTATCAATAATTCAACTGATACCTATGGTATTTTGAAAGGTGAAATGCTAATTATTGATAAATTAAAATCAATAAAAGTGTAAAACAATATAACATTTTCATTCAATAATCAAAGCATGTATAGTAATTCAAAATTATTCAATATATACAAATACCAAATATATTCAAATTTTCTGAAATAAGAGAAGATCAGATATCTGATCGAAATAATATTTTACACAAATTCTAATTAAATCGTTACAACTTTGATCTAAATCAATTGGAACTCAAATATATGTATTTTTTCAAACTTTTCAGATCTTTGTCAAAATTTATCGTTTACTCAAATCTGCCAAAAAGTGTGATCACTTAATTTAAACTCAGAACAAATAACAAGAAATGAAATAAAACTAAATAAACATTTATAAATCAAATATTGATTTTGTCTATGGTAAAAACATTAAGAATAATCTGAGTAGATAACAAAAAGTGTTTTGTGACAAGGTGTCGAGTAGACTTGACAAGTTCAAATTGCACGTGAATTTTTATGCAGGGTGGAAATGAACAAACCACTATGTGGTTTTTTTCCAGAGGTAATCTTTTAGTTCACATTCGATAAAATATTTTCTATGAAACACATAAAATTAAAAAAAACGAATATTTATTCCATGAAAGATAAGTTATATACAATTTTCAAACTTTCTCGAAACTGTGAACAAATTTTTTTTGCGACTAATTAAAGGAAAACTTATATTAATAATGTAAAGTACTAAATATGGTATGAAGTAAAAAGTGTAAGGAAATATAATATTTTTGTAGGTTCTCAATCTTACATTGAGATAATTTTATCACATTATTATTTAAAAGAGTTTTGAACGTTTCTTTATTTTATTATGAAAATATTTGTTGAATCACATTTTTTTATGTCAAGTTATTTTCAACTTTATCGGAAAGTTTTAAAAGTGTTCGTAATAAAAACTGGCATTTTTCTATTCATGCAGAAATCAGTACTTTATTTCGAAGCGACTGTTTATAGTTCAATCGAATAAAATATTCTTATTAAATTAAATTTTACTTGAAATTTGTTAAGTAAATGTAAAAAATTCTTACATCTTAAACAAAATGTAAACTGATTTTAAGATTTTAAGTCCGTTCACAAAGTAACTTGGATTGCGAAAATGTATCATTACAGACTACCTCAAAATAGACTTGACGTATATTCATTAAAATTTGTGAGTAAGTAAGGTTTATGACTATATTTTATTCAAAACTGTAAGTTCGAAGCTCCTTTTGTTTAGGCAACCATCTACTCAGTTGTACAACTTTGTGTATCAACCGCAAGGAGAACTAAATTTTGAACCAAGTTCTGTATTGTTGTGGACGCGGTTTCTAATGCGACGTTATCTATTGTGCTATATCCTGGGATAAAGGGTCCTTTCATCAACCAAACAAAATACGTTGCAAATACGAACTTCGACCGAATTGAAAGCGCAAATTAATTTGGCATCACAAAAAATTATATTCAGTCTCAGATCTAGTGCAGTTGAATTTGTATAATTGTAAAGCATTTTTCAAATCATTTTTAGTACAAACAAAGATGTAATCTATTGTAATTGGATGGATTACACAGCATAAAAATAAAATATAACTCACAAGAATATATATTTTCTACTTTTAGAAGAAAAGACTGAATGGATTCATACGGGACCCTTGGCCGCAGTAAACACGGGATTAAAATAATACTTTTATTATTTATCTTCATTACAACGTCTCAAGCATTGTACAACATTGGAGTCGGGATAGCTGATGTTACCGGACCAGCAGTTGAAATTGTTTTTGTAAGTAAATGAATATTCAGCAAATGATTTGCAGAATTTTATAAAAACATTCTATGAAAATATAAAATATCTGCTACTAATTTCTTGACTTTTCATTATACAAATTCCGCTCATTATGAAATTCTGTTAACAGCTGGGATATGCCAGGATAGAGCAGAAAGGCAGCGGCGTTCATTTGCGAACGTTTTCTCGAGCTTTTATATCGACGATGGAATCGAGAGATTTGTCTTTGTTAGCGTGGATGGTGCCATGGTCGGACATGATATTCGATCTGCGGTAAGTTTTACCGCAACGTCCACAAATTTTGTCAACAATGAATTTTTTATTCGATACAGAGCTTCTGAATTAAAAAATAACAAATGATATATGAATATTATTTATTTTTCTATCACAGTGTTTGCAATTTTTGTGAGAATATTATAATTCTTTCACTGAGTTTGGGATATTTTTTCAACGTATTTGAAAACATCCTTTGTTTTCAGGTTCTTCTTAATCTGAAAGAAAAATACGGTAATTTATACAACGAGAAAAATGTTATGATTAGCGCCACGCATACACACTCAAGTCCAGGAGGATACATGATGGACGTCCTTTTTGATCTCACTACTTTTGGATTTAACAAGCAAGCGTTCCTTGCAATAGTCAATGGAATAACGAGCGTAAGAATTTTTTTAACTTAATGAATACTTGATGGATTTTAAAAATAAACATTTCAATAAAGCTCACCCTTTCCTTTTAGAGTATTGAACGAGCTCATAATTCAATAATTCCAGGCAAGATTCGCGTTGCCATCGGAGAAATTTTAGATGCCAATATCAATAGAAGCCCTCAAGCTTATTTGAACAATCCCGAGAAAGAACGCCAGAAGTAAGTTTGGTGTTCTTAAATTGCATTTATTTTCAATTTAATACTTACGTTAATACAGGTGTGTAAAACCAGTGTCTCCGGATAAACTTCGAAATCAAAAGTTTTTGATTTCACTTTTGAAATTAGATCCTCTTCGAATCGAACTTCGAACAATTTACAAACCACGAACATCACCACGAGTGATCATTGATTTTATTGGTTAATTAAAACTTGTTTAACAAATAAACGCAACTCACATCTAATCAATTGTCTTTTTTTTCTACGTTCGATTCTGACTCATTACGTATTGGAATTTGATTCAATTAATTTTGCAACATACTTAGGTACGAACACAACGTGGACAAAACAATGACGCAACTTCAGTTCGTTGGTGCAAATAATCAACCTATAGGAGTTATAAATTGGTTTGCTGTCCATCCCACCAGCATGAATAACACCAATCAACTACTATCTAGTGATAACGTTGGATACGCATCTATTCTCTTCGAAAAAACCATGAATGGAGACGCATTGATTGGCAAGGTACAACTCACATTATTGCAATTACAAGTTTCTTGATTACTCCTTTATTAACTTTCTTTTTCAAACACTTTTATCTTAACATGAGACAAACGGTTGTTAATTTGATCAGAGTCATTTAATTAGTATAATATGATTAATATTTATGATAATATTACTAATTATGATATCGATCGAGTGTGAATTAATTTTGTCACGATGCTTTGTATCTTTACAGGGTCCCTTTGTTGCTGCATTTGCTTCGAGCAATTTGGGAGATTCATCACCGAACACCAAAGGTCCGAAGTGCGAATTTTCGGGATCAAATTGTTCAGTTCAATATACATGTCCAGGAAAGCTCGAAATGTGTTTCGCTTCTGGCCCCGGGAAAGATATGTATGAAAGTACAAGCATCATTGCACATAAGTTATTGGATGAAGCTTTGGTGAGTCAAAACTAATTGAAGTTCGATGAGTGTCGTTAAAATTACATTTCGTGTTCCACGAAATCGAAATCGTCTAAATGTCGATTTCTCCAAAGTTATCCGAAAACTACCTCCGTCACAGTTGCAACTTTTGCTTCATGTGACAACCAACTAAACGTTGCATTTTCATTTCTCTATGTGATGAAAACATGATTTTAAAAAAGTAATGATTATTTTTATATCGAAATTCTTAAAGGTGATATACACGTTTCTGACTCTGCAGAGATTAAAGGGGAAGAAGAACATCAAAATACAAGTGTTCGACAACCTTTGGTTTATTTATGAAAAATATAATGTACACAACAGTTTGAATAACAATTTTTATGTTTTTTTTTTCATTTTTCATGTCTATACCTCAGATCAAATAATTCAAAACAAACAATAAAAAAATCTCGGTTGACTGTCCCAAGTTGTGTAAGAGATGCGTTTGTGGCAAGATTAACAATGTTCTTAATCTCTGATGATTATCACTGAATACAGTCCCGGTTGAGGTAGACGATATAACAATCATGATGAGTATCGTGCGTCTTCAACTGCTGCATTCTTGCAAGAACGATGCTGAGATATTTGGTAGTGTCTAACACCCAAACACTGCAAAATTGAGCAACAATTCAGCGCGCCATAAAATGACATTAGCGTCAAATTTCATCTCGAGATAATCTTCGTCTTAGAATTTCATATACTGATGAAAATAATATTCAAATACTCACGTATATTAATTTCCGGTTTTTCATTAGTAAATAATTGGTTTGTCATATCCGTAATCGTACGATGGATATTCGTGGTGCTTGACGATCGCCGGGGCAATGTATTTGGCGATTGGTGTTGGATGAACTGCCTTTCCTATTTTCTTGACTACCGCATTGAAACCATTGTGGGGATCAGCCGTGTATTCGACAACTCGGATAGTGCCGTCGGGTTCATTCACACTATACGATCCTTTTACTACGTCTCCGTCACGCTCCTCGTACTGGCTTTTAACATCCCCGGTATGAGGATCATTCACACCGTAGTTAAAAGCGTACTTTGGATAAGCCTAGAAAACAGTCCCATCAAAAAATTTACTCCAAAAATGTAAAAATAATTTTCAAAATGATATTTTGTCATTATTTAAATCCATTTATACAAAAGTTTTCGTATAAATGGATTCAAATAATTGGTTGTTAAAAAACTTGTTTTTTATTATAAAAATGAAACATTGGAGATTACAGATTTGAAAAAATTTCACAAAATTCAAATTATAACATTAAAATAATTTTATTGCATAATAGAAGATACTCATAGTTTCAATTTCGTAATTTCATGATCTTCACTGTTGCTTTAATAATTGGAAGTTGAAAAATTTAACGAATCAATTTATCGAGACCGAACAATATTGGAAATAAAATTTGAAGAGGTGATAATTTTAAAACTTTTCAATTTTAACTATTGAAAACCGCGAGCAGTTATTATCTAATAGTGATTTTCAAATTACAGTTATGGAATTGTTAAACCCGTAATGTTTAGGGAGATTATGAAAATTATTTGCATATATCAAAAAAGTCATTAAACTTTTATGTAAGTGTTTTCATCATCAACCGATTGAAATCGTAGTAAACGTCAGGTACTAAGAAAACGCTCGACTGACAGATTGCTTCGGTGATGAGAGGCTTCCTTAGACCAAATAGCTAGTTATTTATACTACGCTTGGCCATTAAGCGGTGCAATTTTAATTACGTAAAAGAAAATTACTCACGTAGTGATCGTGGTCGTGATGATCGTGATGACCATATCCGTAAGAGTCGTACGCGTTGTGTACCGGTCCGTAGGCAACTTTGGAAACCGGGGCCGCTATTGGGTATTGATACGGATGAACACTCTCATACCCATACCCAGATCCGTAACCTTCAACTACCGCTTCGCTAGCGACGGCCATCAGAGCCAAAATTGCAACCTGCAAATTTAAACGTTTTGATAAAACAATTGCATGCGCAAACAATGTACTAATTAACAGAGAACAAATCGATAAATAAAAAACCATTTTCATCAGAGCGCACGATTTTATCGACAGCAAAAATAAAGTTTATAGAAAAAATATGAATATTACTCGATGAAAATTACTCAACCATTTATTACATGATGTATACAAAGTTAAAAATTCAGTATTATTCATCAAAAACTTTTTTGATGTAGGTTTTTTTTTTTTTTATAAAACTACATCACGAAACGCTGACTTTTTAATTGGTTTTATGAATGATTTCTTTTATCAAAAACAAAATTGGTTCACGATTGGCAGTTGAATAAAGAAAATTTTTTCTGAAACGTTAGTCAATTTACCGGTTTAGAAAATTGTTGTCAAAAAATTGGAAGAAAAATGAGATGAATGTTGTTAATGTGAAATGCGTTTTCTCGAATATGGTTTAGCAAACATTTTCAATTGATGATGAGATCTGACAATAATCAAACAGACAAATCAAAATTAGGAGGGTTTGATATTATGAAATTGGCAATTACTGTATTGTTATCGTATAATGCGTGAATGTTTCTTCATTTCCTTTCACCTGTTACACTATTTCTTTCACATACAAATTTCTGTACCTCGTTTTAATATTTGTTTTGTCTGACGAAATTGCAATTTTTATTATTTTTTTTTTTTCTCCGGAACTCGTGTTTCATTATTTTCAACCAAAGTTAGTGATAGGATAATTCAAAACTGCTGTGTGTTACAAAGTTTGAATGAAACAGTCACGCCATGACAATATAAAATTCTGTTTGCACGATTTGAGAACTTTGAATTATTACATGAATAAAATTTTGATACCAATATGAATTTTAACAGAAAATTTTTTCAGCAAGTTGAATCTAATTTATCAAATAAATCTTTTCTAATTTTTTATTCGATTTTCATTAGTTCAAAATTATCTTTTGAAATAATAAAGGTAATTTCTGATTAAATAATCACACTGTTGGATTTGGAATAAGTTTCCAACACTGAGAGAAAATTTTTCGGTGAACTTATTATATTTCAGTCATATTAAATAAACTTCATTAGAATTTCGAATGAAGTTTATTTAATTTAAGTAAAATTTAATAGGTTAAATGAAGAATTTTGTCTGAGTGTAGAATGCAAAATTAGACTCGAATTTTAGAATAAATTTTCGACGGATCGTTATTAAAGTGATTAAGTCAAACTGAAATAGATGTCAATTTTCGTTTCAGTTAATTTCACAAATCAAAATTCGAACGTGTTCAATTAACTTGAAATGGAATAATAAAATGGATACATGCTGATACACCAAAAAACAGTCACCGAACTTCGTCAAATATTAATATTCATAGTCAAATATTATGACTTAATAGTATTTGATATTGTAAATTTATAAACATTATATGTATGTGCTATTTTTGAATAGTTATTTTTGTTCGGTCATGAATATTTTATATAAAGTGTAATGATGTAAAACTATTATTTCCATCAAAATTCAGTAATTGAAATTGATTCGATTAATGAAAATGCCACAGTGTTTGTTCACAATCACTGACAAAAGTTCACTCAATTTTGCGTTTGGGGTTGAAAAATGAAAAATTGAAAATTAATTTTCCGCACAAGTTTTGTGGACATGTCGTTAAACGAAAAATTAACCGAACACTCGTTATGCGATCAAACAATCGAACACTTAGGAGCACAAATAATCGCTGCTGAGCATAAATGGTTTGTGAACGCCTTAGACCGGAAATACGCGTCGTACCTCGAAGATCATGATTGTCTTGTGTCGAAGAAACGAGAACTATTAACGACAACAGAACAGTCAGTCTCTTTTATAGGAACTTAAGGTGTTGGCATAGTTACCCTGCTATGACAGCGCTCGCGTCTTGTCCATTGTGCAATTCAAGGTCTCATTCTTCGCTTTTTTTTCAAAAATGTTTCCTTGTCAACGAGACCACGCCAGTATTACCGAATCCACTGAAAAGAAATGCGGTTCAAAAAACTGTGTAGCCTAAATAATTACGTCGTACGTAGCAAATAATTTTGTACGAATTTTTGCGATTGCTCAAAATTGTTCCATTCTTTTCTTTTCTTTTTTATTCGAGGAGAAGTTTTTTTTTCTATTCTTTTATTCTCACTCCGTCTTGGATCTCTAGAATTCGGAAATTTCGACTGAACAAAAAAACATTTTTATGGTAGACTTACGCGCGAACAATAACCATTTCATTTTCGTGTTAAATGGGTGGTTATTCTGTCCAAGAATGGAAATAAAGGTCTGATTATGATGTTGCGACTATATAACAATGCCCATGATGACGGCTTAGATAATTTTGTTACATTTATTTTATTATGCTTAAATGCGACGATAAAGTTAAATGACTCAAGCGTTATTATAGTTTTGTTCATTTACGAAATTCACTAACTCAGACGAATCATATAGTTATCTCATTTTTTCTTCTACAAAACAATCTGTCTTTCACATGAAATTTTCGAAACAAATTTTCGTTCCTCAAACAAATGATTTATTCATTAAATAAATAACAGCTGATCATTTATCATTCATCGTTCATATCATTTAATATGATCTGACAGCAACTAATTAGCTGTTAATATCTATATTAAAAAGGAATGTGTGCAATATGAAATTTTTGAAAAGTACATTATTAATCAATGCTCACATGATGGATCTTGTAAACGTATTTTTATTGAGCAATATATTTAAAGTCAGCTAATATATTATAATGCGAGTAACTTTATATTGTTTGTTGCAATACTTTCTACTCTAATCGTATGTGTGACAATAAAAATCTAACCATACATTTATTGATTTGGTAACGGCTTCGAAAACCGTCGCTTATGATTTTAGAAATTACAAGTCTATGGTTCGAAGAGAACTGTGATTTTAATGTGCCATCGGTTGTTAAAGCTGTACAGTATAACGCAGCCGTCACAACTCACATTATATTATTATCCATTGTTACATTATCTTATTTTTTATTTATGTATAAAACAAAAAAGAACAAACAAATAATTATCACAGGAGAAATTTAAGCTGAAAGTGATTTGAAATGACTTTTGCAAGATTGTCACCATGAAAGGAGAGAAATTTGAATCTGTATCATAAGATAATCATCGTGTAGGCCTGAACTGCTTAACTGTAACTGAGAATGTGATGGAATTTTTAATAAAAGCGATTCTTTGCAGAAATTTACAATAACCAGAATCATTAAATTCTGTTGCATGCGGTTGTATAATTAAATGAAAATCTTTTATAATCTTATTATATTTTAATAAATATATAATTTGATATAACAGTTGACATTAATTTAAATCATACAATTTTTTATCAATTATGATTTCGAACATAACATTTTTCCGATTTTTTAAAATTTTTTTTGTTAAGATAAAATTAGCAATGATCGTGGAAATTTATGGTTGCGATTGTGGAGAAAATGACCCCAATCTAATAATAATAAACTGAATGCATTTATTGTGATATCAAAATATATAGATTACTGTTTATCATCACAACAATCGGTGCAAGAAGCTTACATAAGATTTAAATGTACGTATATATATATATATATATTATCAAATAAGTTACATTTAGTGAAATTGAAGAAATATTTGTAATTACTAAATCGATTGAGTTTGCAATTGAGTTCGATGATGAAATTGAATTTTTTCATAAATTTTTTGTGGCTTTTTTGTGATCTTTGATCATGAAATGAAATTATGAAAAACGCGTTTTACGTTTACGTGGTATGGAAAAATTGTAATATCATAATGTCGTCGATCAACAAATCTTTCGAGACTAAATCAACATATCGTTTTTAATTTTTCAAAAAATTAATCATTTTAATTTGAGTATTATTTTTTCTATAAATACATAAATACATACATAAACTTTTTACTGAAATTATTATAATGTAAATGAAAACAATAATAAATTTGATGCAAAATTGAAACTTCATTGTTTACGGTGCACACAAAATGCCTTTGGACCAAATATCCTCACATTTTGTATGTGAACTAAATAATAATGGAATATTAAAAATTTATTTTTCACGACGAATTCTTGTGATTCGATTGCCAGAATTCGAAACAAAAATATCGGTCATTTGATTTTTGCATTCAAACATAATTATTGGTATATATATAATAATATATGTACAATAAATATAAGTACAATAAAATGTCAAAAATGTAATTATTACATGAATTCATAACACGTAACATAAAACTTTCATTTTAACAATTGCCCAAAATATTTCGAATTAAAAAATTTTTTTTTTTCATTTTTGCAAAAAATTAGTGTAGCAGGATAAATTATGGATCTGAGTGACCACAAAATGATATAATTTGTTTTGACTGCAGGGTCTTTTCCATTTGCACTCATTGATACATTCGACAATGTTTTGACAGTTGCTAATTGTATAATATATGTTTTGTTAATTTTGGCTTGAAAGCACAAAATTTCAAAAACATGATACATATGAAATGCACTTCCCATTAGTGAGCTTTTAATTATCAATTGTATTGATTCAGTAAGCTCTATGATGCTGAAAAGCCTTGTCATTGTTGATAAACCTAGTAAAATTTTAATGAATTTTCCCTAACTACTTTGGTATACTCGGAACAATGTTTTTTATTTTTCAATTCAAAATACAAATAACTATATCTCTGTATACGACGTCAAAGCACGTCACCCGCATATTTTGATGTTCAATGAATCTGATTCGGTATCGACCAATTTGAGTGAAACGGTGGAAATAATTTGACATGGCCATGATAAGAAAATAACAAAGGAAGAAAAATTGCACAATCTTTTAAAACGTTGATACGAACAGTGAGAAGAACTAGTTTTATGAATAGTTTAAGGTAAACGAAGAAAAACTTATTTTTTGTACGAATCGCCTTTTTTACAACCTGAGGTGTGGTAATAAACGCTTTCCACCGCGCGCATTTTCTGTGGCATAACTCGAGCATTTACGACAATACAAAGGACAGAAGAAATTGAGGAATGAGTGTCAAGGTGCTTGTGATCTTGTTCGAAAAATTATTGACGCATAAAGACATTATCAAAAACAGTAATTCCCAAAGTTAGGTTTTTCAATCTTCCAGTTATATCATTCAAAAAACAAAGTTATACGTAGCATATGTCTATAAATAAAAAGAATTATATTTTGAAATAGATTGTACCATGTGTTATGTCTGCACTGAAAAAAAATACTCACTGATATCAAGTATATAATATACTTGAGAAAAAAGTTCTTGAATCAAGTATATTTCTACTTGTTTTGATTTTTTTCAGATTGAATCAATCGAATTTTACATCAATCAAGTATATATGTTTTCAAATGTATGTAAGATTAATTTCTACTTCATTCAAGTTAAATATACTTGATTCAAGGTAGCCTTTTTATCAGTATGTTATATATTATATATTATGGACAGTGAAAACCAATTTACCAGACATAAAAATATTTCTAAGATGACAAACTGGAGTTGAAAAAATAATTTTGAGGCGTGAAACATATTGAGAACAAAATAATCATCGTTGTTTCACACATCATAAATCGCAGCCTAGAGTCATTCTCTAGAGGCTGAGATCTCGAAGACGCTGACATGCCCGCTGTCATAATTCGTTCAATTCATCGCTTAATGCCTCAGAGTAATTACTCGAACACACCAGATATTGCTGATAGGCGGTGATGTTTCTCACGATGCTACGTGTGACTCACTTGGCAGTTTCATTATACAGACATGCGCCACGATCTTCGTAACAGGTGGTCTTTCACTCCTGTTAGTTATTCGGAGCAGTTTGAGTAAATCTATAACGTTGTATAGCGTCGATGATGCGATGGCTTATGGGGACGCAATGCAAACGGAAATGTGATCGCCTTGTGTGAGGCCATGAAGTTATGTGCATAGTCGAGTAGAAAAAATGCATCTACTAATTATGCCACCGATTATGAAAAATTGTTCGTTAAGGATTGAAGTCAGTTAGTTGGAATGTTTATATTCTTCTTTTTTATTTGACTTTACTTGGAATTTATATATAAGTTTTGATTGTGATTGATATGCGGATAATAAAAATCAAAACTTCGAAACTATAATTGGAAAAAGAAAAATTAATACTCGAGCCGATTCTTGCTAAACGTAAAAAAAAGTATGAAACGTAGTAAAGTTTACAACGCTTATTAACAGAGTTTTGGTTAATTAGTTTTTTTATTGATGTGCCTTTCAAAGTATCGAAGAAGCCCTTTTCTGAAAATGAATAGATTAAAAAAAGATTTTTTGCAAAGGGCATAAAACAAAACAAGAAGACATAACATTGATCGACAAAATGATCTCATACGTAATCATGTGAATTGTTGGATATGCATCTGATAAAATGATACACCGCAACGTGCGCAACACAGTTGTTCACTAAAGTGCATACAATTAACGATTGTATTAAGGCCTCGAAATTATTACACAAGTGTAAACTCGTTTCATTTATAGACACGAGTTTTCATTCAAATGGAGTGTGAACATTGTTTGCCATCTTGCTAAACCTCAAGTGTTTTTCGATTACTTGTTGAAATATCGACCTGATGTGCTATGGTAGTACGCGCCAACACCTCCAACGAAGTATTATTTTGCTAAGACGGTTAAAAAAATATAATTATATTTTTCTAGCTTAAAGTTCGTAAAAAGCTCTGCTGATATTTGCTGGCAATATCATCAAATTTCTTAAAAATGAGTTATTATTTGCTTATTTCATATGTAATGTAATTTTTAAATTTTAATCAACTAATTTGGAACATTCGGTGCTCTTTCGAATTTAAAATATCATTTTAAAGTTTTTCGGGCAAATATGATTGCCAATGAGAACAGAAATTGCAATTTATTCGTTGCATTATAATTTATATCTTTATGTTTATTTCATGCAATTGAATTTAATTTAAATAAAACTTTGTGTATTGAAATAATTTTCAATACATACTCGTAGTAAGAGAAATTTTTAGTCTCACATTATAAATTATAAAAATATGTAGGTATAAAACAAAATCGTATCCTTTATTTAGAACAGAGGTAAAAACAAATTTAAAAATAACATATTATTGAATCTGTTTGAAACAAGAACAATAACGTAACAAATTTACATTATTTGATTATAAAAATAGTTTCTGTACAATGAGGTATAACAAAACAAATATTTGATATATATTCTAATCTATCAAATGACATTGTTTCAGTAGCCCTTGTGAGCATAGTCAAATCCATTATGACTGGGTGCATAGTGGGTTATTGGAGCTGGGTGTACAGCGTGTCCAATTTTTTTAACAACTGCGTTAAACCCGTTATGATCATCTGCGGTATATTCTACGACGCGAATAGTTCCATCGGGTTCATTTACACTGTAGGAACCTTTTACGACTCCTCCGTCTCTAATTTCCTGGTGGCTTTTAACGTCTCCTGTATGAGGATCGTTCACTCCGTAATTGAAAGCGTATTTCGGATATTTCTGAAACAAAATCAGTCAGTTAGATAAATTCCTTTCAGTTAGAATTAAATCATAGAATTACAATTTGATTTTAAGTAAATCAACAAATTTAACAAATACAACTTTATTGTGATTGAAATATTAACAAATGAAATAACTAATTGAATTAAAAAATAATACTATCATGAGGAAAATACCCCAATAGCACAATCTAGATAATTGTTATTATCTATATATTATATATATAATATCTAGATTGTTTTATTGGGGTAATAACTCATCAAACTTCATAATAATTGAAATATCAACAAATAGAATGTCATGATAATTGTAATAATAATTGAATGACAATTTCTGATTGAAACCATAACAATTATAATTTTGGAGCACAATGACGAGTTAAGATTGTATGATTCATCTTCATATCTCTTGTTTCTCTCTGTGCCACAGAATTGTAGCATAAAGAGTAAGGTACAGTAAATATGCACAATATTAACGGTAAGTCAACAGGCGAATAAACAGTCGACAAATGGAATATCGCGATTATTCGTTGAGACAATGTTTACGTGTACATACGTAGTCATCATGATCGTGATGGTGATTGTGATGAGTGTAAAGGGCAGGATAGCCGTCCACAGGGACCACCGCTTCAAGAGGCAGATGTGCATGTAAATTACCGAGATACGTCTCGCCGTGGTCTACGTAAATAGCATCTCCAACGGTAAAAGCGGCAATCACAAGAATTACGTAACACTGTTTGCAAAAGAAGAAACGAAGATTATAAGAAGTGTTCGGTTTTATCTCAAATCAATGCATGCCACTGACTCGATACAACTTATGATAACATTTTAAAAGTCAGATCACCAAATAAGACTTGAAAATTTGTAAGATTCAATTGTCAGTTTTCAGATATCTAACTTTGTAAGATAAACAGATTGAAATAAAAGTTACTAGATATATCAAGTTATCTTGATTTTAATAGATTTGAAAAATAGGCTCAAAATTTGTTACAGAAAAGAACAAGATTACAACATTTGTTGTCAAAATTGTTTGACATTTTTAAAAATTAAAAATTGATGGATTTGAAAAGTAGACTCAAATCGAGTTTAACAGGAAATAATAAAGTATACTCCACCTTCATGATGAGATGTTGGTTGTATTTGGTTCCAAATGTGAATGATCTGTTAGAATTGTAATTTCATTTATATATACCGTCAAATGGTCACAGTAGGTTGCGTTCTAACGTTTGTCATATTCGTGACATTGAAACTTTCCTGCTTTTTTTCGCGAAGAAATTGAGTGTCTTATGAAACTCTCAAGACTGTGACCGCTTCCAATATATGAACTCTTTCAAGCAGAATGAACCGTTTTTCTGATCATTGTTTGTGGTGACAAAAACTTTGGCTTTACTTCGGATAGAAAAATCTGGTCAAGTATACATATTTCATCACGTTACGTATGAGAAATAAAACATGTCATTGTGTTTTGTATAACAACATCGTTTAACGGAGTTCAATTTTTATTTAATCCTATAAGTAAACGGTATTCATATTATCATATAATTTTTATTCGATATGAGTCAAATCAAACGAATTTGTTTTGAAACAAATTTCCTTTATTTCATTTTTCCTAGCACGTTACATTTTGTTTCAATAATATAATTTCCGGATTACAATCAAATCATTCTCACTTAACATCGAGTGGGATAAATTTATCGGGGGTTATCTAAAATTAAATATATAAATTATTTCAGGTACGTCAAGTAAATACTTTTTACGTGCATCTTTTTAAGCTAAACACATAACGTAAAACTAAAAATTTAAATATGACCGGATATTATCAGGTATATAAGTACCTCTTGTGTTTTCAAATCTCGGCAGATCATATAATTCAAGTGATATTTTAACATGAATACATTCGTTTTATGAGATTATTAAACGTTCATTGTAACAAGGTTAGTAACCGAAAAATCAAAAGTTATGAAAGGAAAATCTTAATATAAAAAAAAAGCATCTGATCTGATTTGATTTGAAAGTATAAAAGGTACTTAACTGTTTATTCCCGGGAGCTACACAAATTATCATGCGAATGTCAAGCAGATTTTTCGTTGCACCACTTTTTTTGTTTCGTATACAAGTTACTCAACTGTATATTCACATATATATTTATTTTTTAACATCCACGCGGATTTATGCTCCAGACGAATGACAAAATCATCATCGTTATTTTAATACGGAATAATATACTTTCACATGCCGAGTACATTCGCTTGCTATAATTCACCTTTTTTTTTCATTATTTACTATCGCAGTAGAATGTATAAAAACATAAATTCAAGAGTCACGTTTGTTACATGCGAACATTTTTTGTTGAGTATTTGTCATTAAATTGCTCTTGTGAAATGGAACGAATAAAAAAAAAAGAGAGAAAAAAATGGAAACCTTAAGAAACTTAAAAGTAAGGGTAAAAAATGACGGGGATGTGTACCTATAGACATCTTATTTGTAGAATGTACAAAACATCGAAATAATTTAATCAACTAGCAGAATGAATTTTCACGAAAAGATTATTCTCGCAAATAAACTTGATTGAAAATAGTATACAGATATCGATTTTCGATATCGTTTCAATTACTTTGCATAATGCTTATCGAAGTCATATCCGTAATACGCAGGAGCGGCAGCGACAAATTTATGTAACGGATCAGCCGCGACGTATTTTGCAACTGGTACTGGATGTACCACTGGCCCGACCTTTTTCACGACGGCGTTGAATCCGTTGTGGTCGTCGGCCGTGTATTCCACGATCCGCACGCTTCCATCTGGTTCGTTGACACTGTACGAACCGTGCACGACGTCTCCGTCTCGAACTTCATGTTGAGTTTTTACGTCACCTGTGTGCGGATCGTGTACGCCATAGTTGAACGTGTATTTTGGATGTGCCTGAAAAATTCAGTTACCGTCATCTTACCGAAAAATTTTTATTATCCATACAAAAATAATTTGAACATATGAAAATACAATTTTAAAAAAATCTATAAGAAGTTTCTAATCAAGGGAGAAGATGCCATATTATTCTCCTGTTTCAAACTTGATTAAAGCTAGTTTAATTATGAAAAGTTATGTAAATCTTACAAGATCCAAGATCTGTACTTTAATTGTTACATACAAGTGCCATATTTTTACATCGTATTATTTTTCACGCTATTTGGTTCTGAGACTAGCAATTTAATTTAAATTTCACGCTAACTGAAGTTCTCATATCGCAAGATCAACATTGTTAATATTTATTTTTTGATGAGAAATTAAAAATGTGAATTGAAGAACTGTTCATTATATAAACTGCAAAAATAAAATATGTTGAAACGAAAAAAAAAAAAATTTTTATACTTCTTTATGACTTTTTACAAAATTATTATTTTGTAATTATTACATTATTAACAAAAATCTTGATTTTTCAATTGTGAAAAAGATTGTGATCAAATTGGTTTTTTTTTTTAATGGAATTGAAATAAACATATGGCAAGGAAAAATTCGTACGAAAAAACAATAGGGCTTGCTTAATAGTGTCGCAATGTGTTTCGTTCTCGCAACATTGGGCAGACCTGAAGTTTGATCATTGAAGTTGGATCATTGAAAAGTCTTTGTTGAGGCAACTTCCAGTTTTCACAAGATTTGTGAACCTTCATTACCATTATTAACGCGCATTCAGCCGGAGGCCTTATTACCGTACGATCTGTGTGACTTTTGGGAACATCTTTGATAGGACCGCGCGAATCAACATCAAATCAAACGCGCCATCAGAACCTAGTCGAACTGTCGACAGTCACGAGTTGCACTCCCTCTAATTCATTCATTTCGCACTTTCGCGATAATGCAAAGCAGCTTATTGTTTGCAAAGCACCATTTTCTAGCAACACCGCCTATGTGAAATATCACTATTGTTTATGAAATTCTATCACTTGTAGATTTTTTTATTGATAAACTGCAATATGTAATTATAATTCGTGAAATTTATAGCGACATCTTGATGTATTGTTTGGTTCTTTGATTTGTAATCGTATTTTATTTTATTTTGAATTTCTTCGTTTTTTCGTTTTAAGTCAAACAGAATTGTGGCAAATTTTAATTGCAAGCAGAAATATTGTTGGTTAATGAAATAAATGAATGAAAATTAACAAAACAGAAAGAAAATAACAGAAACAATTTCATTCCTCGGGAAATCTCTTTGCGTTGAACAAGTTAATTGATATTGAATTGACAATTAACTTTTGAAACTTTAAATGAAAATATTTAAAATCTCTGACAAACAATACAATACTATCTACGAAACTGTTTTTATTTGTAACAAGCTGAAAATTCTGTGCACAAGTTTTTCTGGTTTTGTCGTATGTCCTTTGTTATTCAATAAAAATGAATATTTGTCCATTTTTGTTCGTTTGCCTATATTTTTTGCATTTATTGCTTGCATCTATTGTTTACGAAAAATAGTAACTCAAATAGAAGTCTGTTTCAGGCATCTTCATTAACCTCTTTCCTTTATTACTAATGAATTTTTGCAATTCCAAAAATCACTTTCATTCAATAACTGGAAAAGTTGATTTGAATTAATTATAATGCATCATATTGATAAAAAAATTGAACAATTATTTCCAAATTTTCTTAGATGAATTATTTTTTCATCACAATTTTTTGTATCTATTCTTTATATAATTTTTTTTTATTTATATTAAATTTGAGAAAATATTTATTATGAAAACGAAATTGAATAAGCAAACTCATATTTAATTCAAATGAAGTAGTTAAATAAGTCATTTATAATTTTAACCTCAAAACGACTTAGAAAAATTCGCATAGCATTCTGTGAGTCGGCGAATACTTACGTAGTAGTCGTGGTCGTGATCTTTATGCAGATGATGCTTGTACTCGTGAAGATCATGAGCGGCGACGTGCAAAGGGGCTGCGGATACTGCGTGCACCGGCACTGCAACCGTAGGTAATACTAAATGTCCGTCATACTCCTCATAATTTCCATATTCGTAATGTGGCCCGTGACCCCCGTTGTATGAACTGACAACGAGTCCATGGCAATAACATACAAGTATGCTGAGCAGGCTTAAGACCTAAAATGTGTACTATTTTAATACTTTTGAATTATTACACAGGTTTTAAGGTTAAAGTTGTTTTCATATTTCGCATTTGTTTTTAAATTTTACAGAAAGAATTTCTATTTCATATATGATTTTATTTTTTTACTTTAAATATTGACATGAAAACATAAAGATATTACATCAAAATATCAATGTAAACACGGGCGATGTAAACATTGGTCAACGTTATCGTTATTTGAAAACAAGCTCTGGTTTATAGTTACAACTGTTTCAGACTAAAACAAAATATTTTGAAATAGTCTGGAAAATGCAACAAAAAATTCTGTCTCTTATACACAT